>CM021539.1:7644024-7656388 GCA_010994315.2 Pisaster ochraceus | reverse complement strand
TCGTATTAACGAGAGTCGACTGTATTGTGAATGAAACCCTCGACAAAACACGGAGGTACAGTGCATGTACCCGGTAACAGGCCTCAAAATAACCCACGGCACCCACAGCAATTGTCGTTGGTGCCCTGTGCTTTAGCTGCGGTGCCCTATGCAGAGTTCCAATACAGATTTAAAATTGTCCACACATACATGTAGAAGTGCCCGTTACCAGTGGAAAACTACTGTGCCCCCTTCATGAGCGAAGTGCAAGGCCTGCGATAAACTATTTATAGGTCGTCAATGAAACGTGACCACCAAAAAAAAAAATTCATGAGATTCCCAGATTACAATGTCACAAGACAATAGGAGGGGGGGAGGGGGGAGATGCTCCATGGCACATATTGAATACATTGTACGAAATTAGCATTTAAACCTCCCTCATATCAGGTAAGTTTGTATTCGAGTTCACATAATATTAAAGGTTTTACGAATTCTCGTTCCTTTCAAAGATCAAACAGTTGTCCCCAACCCACTCAACCTCAAGAATCTTATGAAGAAAATATGGGAAGTCAGATAGCAATACAAGATTGGGGGGGGGGAGGAAGAGGAGGATGCAAGCTACACTGTCTGGTTACCATGGCAATACAGACTTGGAAACAGATGTTTTCAACCATGCAAGCAATAACGCCATAAGAGAACTCCTGGATAATGGCATTGATGCTGAATTGTAAATTAGCATAATTTCAATCTGCACGTGTGTGCTTTCAATGAAATTCAGTTCTTTGAGGTAGGAGTTGATCGGCTTTGCGTCTTGGTGTTATCAAATTTTCAGGAGCAGATTCTATAGGCACCATCTATAAATACTGTATTCATTGTTTAGCCTTGAGGATCAACTGAGGTTGACCAATCTATGGGCCCAATTTCATGGCTCTGCTTACTGCCGAATTCTGCGCTTGTGTAAGCTGTGTAAGAATGCCTAGTAACGTGGAGTGCGCACTTGCACAACCCAAAATTCAATGCTAACCTGTGAAATACGCTTCACGTAAGCGCGGAATTCCCTGTTTCCCGAGCGGCGATTCTTTGCTTACGGTAAGCAGAGCAAAGAAATTTGGCCCAGATAGTGAAAGTTGAAATGACACAGGCTTGACACATAATTTGCACATTTTAGGCCTACATTGTACTTCCTTGGCCCAATTTCACAGAGCTCATTTTGTTAAAAGCACAAATCATATAGCTCAGCACAAAAACAACTATAATGCTTACTAGATTTAGGTAACCAGCCAAAACACCTCGCCACATGTACAATTGGGACTGGTATCCTGATCATGTTTGCTTAAAGCAGAAATTTGTTAAGCAATGTTTTCTGATAATTGGGCCCTATTGTTGTACGATACCAAGCAGAATTGAAAGATATTTGATAAGACACTAAGTCATCGTTTGAGCATAAGTTTGTTTTAAAAGAAATTACAGAGTGAGGTAGCGAAATGAAAAACCCATTAGCTTACTGGCCTGGTGGCCTAAAATCATAGGCTTCAGTGCATGTGGTTTAGTGTGACAATTCGATCCCTGACGACAGTACACTCAGGCTGTGTTATATGAATTGAACATTGAGCTAATCAGGCTGTCAAACGCTGACTGTGTGACAGATAAATCACATTTATTTCAAGATTCTATGGTAACCAACAACAAAGGTAGCTTGGAGTTGTAAAGGTACATGTAGTATACAGGATTGGTATCGAGCGGACAAAATACTCGCAGACAGCGTTCATGTTTTGTGTGATCAACCATGAAGTAACAAACCTGTGAAAATTTGGGCTTTATCTCTTGTGCGAGTCAGGAAAAAATAGTGAAAAATCACACAATTTTCAGCAGGAAAACACTTAATTTTGGCTGCGACCAACCGAAATCAGCCGATTGCCCTTTTTTAGCAGAAATATTTTGCAGAAAAAAATGGTCCTAGTATGAACTTCGTAGTAAGAAAATGAAACAGTGTTTTTTTAGGCTGAAATGTACCATTCCTGCACGTAGGCCCATATTATGTAGGGCCTACAGGTCTTTAAAGCAAGAATCCGTACTAACAGCAAACTAACAGGTGGTCTTTTGATCAACGCTTTTTTTTAACTACATGTATACTAGCTCTGTTTACCTTTTAGATTTACTCCGATCAATCTCAATTTCCGGATTCAGACAATGAATGTCAAGAGTTTAAAAGAACAAGCTTACAATAAGTATTTCTTGCATTGCATGCTTCTTTCTATACTTCTATTTCTTAAGATGGTTGTCATCAAAGCCTTGTCAGTATCTATAGATGAGACATAAAGTAAATTGGATGCCAGAAACAATGAGGCAAACATTTCTCTTAGCAATGAGTGTACTGTGGGGTCTTTTACAGGCATTGATAGTTTCTAAATACATTACAACACACAGGGCTTACAGCTTTATGTGCCATGATCCGAAGGATAAAGCAATAATGGTTTAAGTGTCTTCTTTCAGGCCACAAGTGTCAAGACTGGAACTCGAACCCACACCCGGCAGATCTGATGCACAAGAGCTTGAATTTGGTGCTCTTAACCTGTTAACCGCTCTGCTTTATTCAAAGACTTACGTTCGCACAGAAAAGATTCACAGAATTGAGCAATAAAATAATTGATTAAGGCAATCAGAAAGCTCACTGGTAATTATTAGGAAGACAGTTCCACCAAGAAATGTGATGTCGATCATTCCAGCAAGAAAGCATCCTGCGAAACGAAACATTTTAACGAAAAGGACGGTGGCTGTATTTCCCCCTTTTTTTCTACTTTCTGCTTTTTAAAAACCTTTTTTTTTTCTTTACAGTTTAACGGTAACAGCTAAACATTCCAACCCTAGTGGGTGGTGACATCATGGTCAAATGTTTCTGAAAGACTTTTAAGATTTTCCAAAGGAAGTGCACTTTGCAAAATGAAAATGGCCTTGCCTCTGATTTTTTTAAAAATATTTTGTGCATTGTCACCATTCTCTGCTTAATACCATTAACAAGGTCGAAATTCAGCGCTAGCTGTGCTAGCTAATTAATGAGTCCAATTTGACAATATTTTGTACATGTTGTAATGGTCTCTATGTGACATCATTTTGAAAAGAAAATAATAATAATAATAATAATAATAATACAAAGCATTTGTAAGGCGCTGGAGAACAGAGCGCCTAACGAAGAGAGGGAACATCAAATTAAAAAATTAAACAAATATAATGTGCCATTCAGGAAGCATCCTAACAACTGAACTGGAACACTCCAACATGGGCCCAATTTCATAAAGCTGTTAAGCAGATAATAATACTGCCTAGCAATTTTCTATGCTAGGCAAAAAATGAGTAGGGCACCAGTCACAAACTTAATGATATTTTGGCTGGTAACCAGTGTCTGCTAAGCCATATTTTTCTGAGCTTAGCAAGTTTTTGTGCTTACATGTTTTATGAAATTGGGCACAGAGCTTTACAAAGAATTACTCAATTACATTGCACAACAATCGAGGCTTTTGCCTTAACACTAACAAAACAATTTAGTCAGGAAGTTTGTTACAACTTGGCGCTACAGAAGCCAGTGTTTTGTTGTTATAGAAATATTGATTTTGGTTGACTGTGCCTATTGATAGAGGCGATCACCATTAGGACTCTGAAGGTCTCTCCGCTCTCAAAGCGATCTGACAAGAAAGTGGGTAGTTAAGGCATTATAATGGGAGTGATTGTCAATAACTTACTCCCTCGCTGTAAGTGATTAAAAGTACGTAAAATGTGTACAAATGTGTATAGTGTAAGTGCAGTTGATCTTTTGCCTACATAAACAATAACTATACACTGTTCTTATTTAATAGGGGAGAAAAAATGAGTGGTAGTAGTGCAGCTGTTGACAAAACAGAGAAAGGATTCCCTCGAAGTAAAGTGGTTTGGATAATTTTTTTCACCCCAAAACACTTAAATCTGAGAACAATTCATGCAGGAAATTGTTCTCAGATTTCTGAGTGTTGGTGTCCGTTCACGAATGCTGCGGCAAGAAATGCACCTGGTACCCGTTGTGACCTCGCTAAACGTGGATGGATATGACGTTCTTGTGAAAGTTCTTGTGTAAATACCGTGACAGTTTTTGGCTGTTTTCTCAGCAAGTAGACACTGAATTCAGTTGAAACTTTCATACGCGACTTACAATTTTTCTCTCTTTGTAATTTTGCATAAATCAGCAATACAATGAAAAAAAAAAACCATTCATGACACCATCCTTTTCAACCGTTTGTAAAAAAAATACATATAAAAATGGCCTTGCCTGGGAAAATATTTATTTACTTTAAATAATGATCAAGGAAACCCTTTTATAAGAAGCCTAATAAAAAAAAACTAATGCCATCTTCTCAGACGTCAAAAGTTTGTCATGACAACTGATCTGATTAAAGGGAGCGTAAATATCAATTTATCATTTTGGGGGGGAAAAGTAAATTAATACCCATTGGATATGGGTTCAAATAACCTTTTAAGAGGAAAACACAAAATGGCAGTTTGTTTCGTAAGGGATTTGATGGCCCCTTCGTATTCGATCAAGTAGGGCTTAAATCTTGAAGTTGAAGCTTTATTTAGCGATTTGTGAGGTCATCGAAGCATGCAATTTCAAATTTTGATCTGTTTCAGAAGGAATATGAATCTGGAGAATTGGTCAATGAACTGGTATGAACTTGATTTACGTGATGAGCTTTAGTCTGAGATTAATATAAAAAACATTAAATTGATAAAAATGCCAATTCTGTACTTTGTCTTTACATAGTGGAGAAGGCCTCCCATTAAGTTATTAAGTTGTCAGGCTGGGCACTACAACTGGGGGATAATTGGTTATTCCTTTGTGACTAGATTTTTCTCATTAAGAACCAGCTGGAGAGGAGCACCTCTTACTACTACTGAGACAGAAACTTTGTTTCTTTTTTCAAAGCAATCCACAGGGCTCCAGCTGCTCGGACCTTCCATGGCAAAACAGCCCAACTCAAAAATGTGGGTTTTTGTACAAGATTATTTTTTGGTAAATTGAGGGCGCTTTTTCCATTGCAAAGTTTTAAAGGCATGCTATGTAAGAATGTGAATACAACATGTCCTATCTCAGCCTCTTTAAATTACATTTTCATCCCATTTTTATTGCAAAACAGCTTGTCTCTGTACTTGCTTTTCTCAAAATGTCACATTTCGAGTTAGGCTGTTTTGCCATGGAAGGGCCGAGCTGTCCTCCAGCTAACTAGGCGGCCAGCTTGCGCTTTCACCATGGATATTGCATTGGTAGTACGTCAATCATTTTCATACAGTAATTGCACCAGAAGGTAATAAGCATGCTTAAATTGTGAGCAGCGCTATGAATTGGAAAATTGCAGAAGTAGTCAAAATCGGCCATTAAGCAGCTCTATAGCCGTCTTGCTGACCGACAAGCTGTCCTGCTGACCGGCAGCCATCCTGCTGACTGGAAGCCATCCTGCTGACCGGCAGTCAAATTTCACCGTAGTGATTTGTATTGTGACATCATGCTTTGCTTAGCAATTAAGATTGACACACATCGTGTAGCTCTTTTTGAACATTTTTGGCCCCAGTAACTCTTTTTTGTTGTTGTCCTATTACGACGTACAAATTGCAAAATTGCATAGAACTAGAGCATATGGTATAGTCATGGAGGAAGATGGTACACTATACGGTATAGGCTAGCGCACTTGCAGTCCCACTTGAACTCTGTACTACAAAGATAGACTAGAGTGTAAACCACCATGCGATGTTTGTGTTGATTTTACCATGGATGCCAACTGATTTAATACTATCTACAGTGATGCCTACAGTACAATTGTGGAGTGGACTGTAATGTGTTTGAAGTGCAAACTGAATTCCCTGTACTGCAAATCTAATTTCTACAATCCAGAGAATAAAGAGTACAAATGTTTGTGGTACCAAAGGTTCTCAGTTATTATGGTTTCGCGGAAGAGGTTGTACACTTGTACATATAGGGCGACGTCAGTGTACAAATAATTTTACAATCACAGTTTGCCAGTTACATCAAAAGTACAATGTGTGATGCATGTAATGCATGTAAAATGCAGGGCTCGCCCTTAACACAAGCCCAGTGATACAGTCTGTCTAGTAAAAACTGCTACGGGCTCTAGTAAACACCACTTCTCAACTTGCCCTGTGGGCTACTAAAACAATGCTCAATATTTCTTCCTTTTCAGATGTGAATAATAAATTTGTAAAATGGATGTTATAAATTGATTTTTGAGCGTGTGACGGCAACTTCATTTTCAAGACAAAAGTAGTTCTGATTGCTACCATTAATACATCAGAGAAACAGATTATGACAATACGTGTTTAAAATCTACTACATTGTGAAAAAATTCCTTGGGGCGAGTAAAGTGCACAATGTACTAACTCAACTTTGCACTTGAAGGTCTGCAAATGTGCCTACTTTTAAAATACAATATTTAACACCCAGCATCAACTACATGTACTATGTAGATACAAAGTTGAGAGTGTAAATGTCAGGGAACAATTTCAAGCAACATTACTATTTGTTATGCGATTGTTATTTGTATTTCATAAAAAATTTCATATTTTTCCAAAGTTTTAACCATTTTAACTGCAAAGTTGGGAAACCAAACATTACAACCTGTACAGTCACTAACACAATATGTCAATCTCTGTTATTTCTACTGCAACAACAAACATCGACAGACAACTGCAGTGGGGACTAACAGAATCATGTCCTTGGATTAAATCCTCCACTTCAAGGTGCATCTCACAATTTATTTCCAGTAACCACGGCAACGTCAGTCACAAGAAGCCAGTTGACAAAAGCTGTACAGCTCTCCGTGCTGGGACCAGAGCGCCCTTCTGTCATTGTGTTTTACTGTTTGACTTTATCAATAATGTGAGCTTGTTGGGAGGAATTTGTCTTTCAAGAAGATGCCAGTAATGATCAGAAACACGATAGCAAATTAAACTGCACCATCCCACAGATTATCGTTATGAAAGCAGTGCTCATCATAGTTTAATAGGCCCGATACTTCACGGAGGTAAATGCCCCTATAGTCATTGCCTTGGTGCCCTTTGAAATGTCCCTGCCCAAATGTTCATCTCCCCTCTAGGTGCCCTTTACTGCCCTGCCCTAGTACAAGCGCAAGACAACCAACCTCATAGAGCTGCTTAAGCACAAAAAGTAGCTACATGTAAGCACAACAAAATTATGCTTACCAGAATAAGGTTACCAGCCAAACTACCATGTCACATGTACAATTTATGACTGATATGCTGCTCATTTCTGCTTTATAGCAGACAACTTTTAAGCAATATTTTCTGCTTAAGCAGCTCTATGAAATTCGCCCCTACAATGACTAGTGGCATGGAGGCGATTGCACCCCCCCCCCCACCATGAAGTATGTAACAGATACACTGCATTTAATATCATAAACAAGTCATAAACAAATTATTATTTTAAACTGGAATGAACTTAAGGACCTCATTCGTGGGCTATTTCTGTAACGTACCTGCTGTGGTGGTCTTTTTCTTCTGTCATTTCCTCCAAGTGAGCCATATCTGTGTGGGTGGGAAAAGAAGTTTAAAGATAATACTAAAATCTGCTCCGTGTACAGGAGATTTAAATTCAAACTTTTAAATATTTCCTAAAAAAAGGTGGGGGGGGGAAAGACCTTGACCAAACAAAAAAGCACAGTGTTTTGGTTAATGTTTTGAATGAATTTGTAAATCAAACATTCTGGGTGAATTTCTTTTATGGGAATGTTTTGGTAGGCGAATTGTTCTTAAAAAATAGAAAATAAAAAGTTCACAATTATTTTCTGGCATTCATCAATGGAAACTGCATTTTATTCATAACTGTTCATTGTCTTTGATGAGACCAAGTCTGGAGGTGGATTGTAGTGTGTGTGTGTGGTGGGGGGGAGTCTTCTTGCACAGTTTGAAGGCCAGTTTAAAAAGGTTCAACAAAAGATGGCATTAATAAAATTCCTTCCGCTATTGAATTATAGAATGTAACATCAGAGGTGCAACACTTCCGCCCACCTTAAAAAGATGAGGATCGTACAAAAAATTCCACCTTTTACATATGAGGCACTTAAGTATGGGTATTGTGCAGAAAATGTACATGTAGGCCTACAGTTTTTACTTCAAATTGCTCTCCCCACTTCAGACGTGCATAGCAGTGATAAAGTCGGCCATGTGAGCAAGAAATAAATGACAATCTTAAAAGGGCAAGGTCATTTGTTTTCCCCTAGCTGAAGTTAAAATCGGAGAAACATCCTGGACAAGCAAGGCTTGAATTTCAAGAAAATACTAAGACAACAGAAATAATTTTACAAGATTACAAATATTTCTTTTTTTATCTTTGATTTTGTTGTTAAATTTGCATCAGGGATGTTAAAGAATATTGTTTAGTTTTCTTTACACTGAAGTGTAAAGCATTGTATAGGCCTACTTCTTACTTGGTACTTTCCCTGAGTCTTGTGAAGAAAAAAAATTGTCCCCACAAACAAATTATAAATTTCTATCTGAAAGCCTACATTTTACAGTAGTTATAAAGATGGTAAATTTCTTTTCACATCGAGAAAATGTCGGACCTCGGAGGTTGAATTTGGCATGTTTTCCAATTTTTAAGTAAATAATTAAATTGGTTAACAAAAAAACAATTATTAATATCATTCATGAGCAATACGAAATGCTAAAATATGGGGTTTTTTATGACTAGATACATCACTATCTCATGATAATAAAATACATGTTATAACTCAAAATACTTTCCTTTCACTTCACCTTTTTTGGTTTGGGGAATTTTACTGAATTATTAAACATTAGTTACTAAATAAATATGCTACTTTAGCCTGACGCTTTAACTAGATAGCAATAGCAACACAGAGTCTTTCTCTATGGCTTTTGAGAAAAAGTCTGCACATGCCATTTTGGTTAGCAAGTAGCGCACCTTGTTGAGCTGAATTGTTAAAGTGTTATGGCTCTCTTTAATTCAACATTGGTCTTATCATAGTCGCCATTATAAAACTGATGTTAAAGAGTAGTAGTATATGAAAGCCACTAACACTTAAGCCTGGTTCATACTTCCTGCGAATTCAAATGCAAAGCGAATTTTGACGTCACAGCTCTGTTTTTGCTGCAAATGTTTCGGGGAGGTGAAAACATCTCGACTCTTCCGAATTGTTCGTTGTGATGTCAAAATTTGTATTGCATTCGCATTCGCAGGAAGTATGAACTGGGCTTTAGTCGTGACTAAGTAACACTACATCCCAACATGTCCAACAACTTGAACAAAGTGGCCTAGTCGATGTTGGCAAGCAGTTTGCAATGTCAGCAATCTAAATTCCTGTTTTTTAACTTTCTTTAAAAAAAAAGCACAAAAAACATGGCAAAGATTTTAAGTTATTGCACTTTTCAAAACATTTTAGAAACCTGGGGGGGGGGGGCATTGCTAAAACCATGGTGGTAGAATGAAACACACAGGAACTGGTCACTCACTTTAAATCCACAAATCTTCCCGGACCGCTGAAAACATAAACTTTGTTGTCCTCCAATAAATCCAACGACTTGACCGAGTGGCCTTGGATTGGGGTGTACAGTTTGCGTATTGCACCAAAAGCAGGCTTCTCTCTCGTCGTGAGATGGTCCAGAAAAGCATCCATAGTCCTGGTTTGTTTGAAGTTGACAATAACTCTCTTCGGAGAGTAGAACTTGTCTCCATTTTTGTACAGCTGTACGTGACGGGCAGGAGGGGCCAGGCTGGTCGCGACTGTGGCCATCTTGCGGTGGTGGGGCCGCACTTTTCCTCCCAGTTCCTTGCCCTCGACGGTGGCCCTTTCTTTCGCAGCGATTTTGAAGACAACTGATTCACAAAAACCACCTGTTAATGTTGTCCGGTTAAACTTGATCAAATTAGCTTTCTCTGGTCGGGCGGTGCGATCTATCAACAGTCACATTATTTGTTAATTATTAGTGTAAACCACGGCGGTAGATCCAAGCTCCCGAATAGACACAAGTTATTATCGCGGCTAATCTCAATGTAAATTCAATAACGTTTTGTGCGTGTTCTAACTGTACCGTATGGACGCGTGTACATTCGTATTGCACAGTGTGTTAATGTACGTGTGTAGATAACCCTCCATTCATGCACGGTGGACTTGTTTACACGAGGGCGCTGTTGTTATTGTGTTATGTTGTCCTAGTTACAGTAATGAATTATTCATTACTGGCATTCTACTTTTAGGGCCACGCTATTGAGAAGGCACCCGACTGCAAGTCACTTATGAAATTTGATCCAATCAGAGACATCGAAACATGAATTTGTGGCTAATAAAGTACATTAGTAATTGTTTTATTTCTCATGTTAAGTATTTTGCATATTTCAACTTTGCAGATCGTGCAAATGACCAACAACTAAATCATCACAAACCTATAACTATCTATAGGCCTAGTTGGACCATGGAGTTGGACAAAGGAAACATATAAAGCTCTATGCGGTTTGCGCTCATCGGCTGCAGGCCTTGACCTACAACTGTCCATGGAAATTATTGTCCTCCATGCCGATTGTGCGAGATTATTGGCCCCTAGAAAACAGGGAATTATGAGCCCACGTTCTGCTGAGAGAGAAAGCCCATAAAAATGAACGCGCACATCATTATAAAATCAAAACGTAAAGCAAAGTAGAGCGTAGCCGAGTTGATGATATTCTGTTCAGTCAGCGTAGAGCTGTGGTGACATTTTCACAACTAAGCACCAAGATTCATCTTAAGATGAGTTGTCAGTATTTGTCCACAGTGATTTGTATTAATGTGACATCACACTTTGCTTGGCAGTTAAGATTGATTTGCACTTAACTTCAATCTTACTCTTAGCTCGTGGTGATAGGACGAGGACAGACCTTAACATTTTGAAAGGCTGCCTCAGGAAAGTCATGGGCGTAACCAGACTAGATCCGCAGTGCAATATTGTGGATTTTCTGAAACTGTATTCCATCCATTTCTTGGCAGGTCTTCCCGCTATGGTCTGGCACCGGGTATTTTGTAAGGGGGGGGGTTATTGGGGGGGGGGTCATCTTGGCCAAAGTACCAGAGCCGTTTTTGTGCTTTCTTTCCAGCAATAGTTTCTTCCCAGCAATAGTTTCTTCCATTCCAAGAGTATTAGGCCTATACTGTGCTCATACCGTTATTTTTTAAACAAAACGTAGGCCTATACGTCGAAATATTTCGAGTGTAAATCATGGGCGTATAGGTACTCTTTTGATTGGTGGTGGGGGGGGGGGTGATTTGCCTCAAATGTTACGCATACTGAAAGTAGGCCTACCTATTTCTAATACCGAGTATGTAATTGCCTTTTCCGTTTCCTCTTGCAGTGCCCAAACTGTCCCCCACTGTTGTGCCCGAATTTGGGATGGCAGTTGCTCCTCCGCCCCATGATGTTAAAGGTTTCAGGCACCTAATGAATCCTTCGGCGAATAGAGTGAACTGGGGGTACTCCTGTTTCTCAAGGAGTTCCCCTGTGTGGTCTCTTCTCGGGCATCTTTTTCTATCGAGAGCAGTTGGCGGAGGTTGAAACTTTGGCCACTTCAAGCTCTGCGGGATATTGTGGCAGCTATTCATATTTTTAAATACTTTAATACCTTGATTTGTTTTCCTGCAAACAAACAAACCCCACCTTGGCGTGGACACCTGGCTGAACAGGGTGGCTTTGGTGGTGGTGTGGTCGGTATAGGGCGGGTACGGTCTATAAAAAACACCGTGGAAACCGCGGACTTTGACAACGGGGATTCGGGTGTTTTTCGCGCCGGACAGTTCTCGCTTCGCTTTCGTGTATTAATACAAAAAGGGAAGTCCAAACAATGGGAGAACAAGAGAAGTCCTCGATTTACTGATGTGCCCGTACGAACGCAAGCCAACTTGTGGATACTTTAGACAATGAAACAATGCTACCCCACAATATTTTCTTTGTTTTAGGGATCTCTAAGAGGGAATAGAACAATGGATGTAGGGTCTACCCATAATTATTATTATGAAGGCTCTCTACGGATTATAATTAAGTTCATGCTACCAATACTCCACGTTTCCTTGTCAACAAATTGAATAATAAGTGGCAGTGAAGATCACAACAATATATATTTACAGCCTATTTGAGCGCATGTAAGCTCATCATTTTCCTTGATTACACAAAAACTTGATCCCCAAGCACTGTCCCCTTCGCCGACGCAGCGCCGATAGTTCAAGAAACAAAAGGGGCATGCATTTTTTTCTAGGGGGGGGGCATTTCTGGCTAATTAAAACTAAAGTTTCTGTTTGTATTTCTCAGTCTTATACAAGCTTCTTTTCAGTGAGCGCTCTTGTTATGC
>CM021539.1:7615119-7637442 GCA_010994315.2 Pisaster ochraceus | reverse complement strand
TTACATAACATTGCACAGCAAACAATATTTTTGTTTATTATCCAAAACGCTCACCTGGAATATGACGGGGGCCCAATTCCATAGAGCTGCTCAGGACCTTTTACTTGCTGGAACAAGGTTACCAGTCAAATTACCATTTCATGGCTACAGTCTGTAACTGGTTTCTTGCAACTTTTTGCTTAGCAGAAAATTGTTAAGCAAAATTCAATTTTCTGTTTATACAGCTCAATGAAATTGGGCCCAGGTGCCCGCTATGTGTGAGTGAAATAAAACGGGCAGCTAGCAGCGACCCCGTGTAGGTCAGCTAGTTCCTGCCCTCCCCTTTTTGTCAATGGCCCGTGCTCTTTAGCATCACCTCAACCCTTGGACCCCTAGTCTCGGTGCAAGGTCCTCTTAGGTGGAATACCATCCATATGTAACATGCAAAACAGCATGACAACTCCACCTGTACAGAGTGTTTGGATCAGCGCCCTCTAGTGTTTGATCATGACAGTTCAGTTCAGTGATAACACACAAAATGGGCCACTTTGAAAACCACAGTTTGAGCTTGGGCCTGAAGAATGGATGCGCTATCATGACACCATGGTGAATCATGGCAGGATTACAAGCGAAGCAGTCACAACTCCGTTATAAACCACAGTGGGCTAGGCAAATTGGTTGTCACATGTTGCCAATTGCATTGTTTGTGGGGTTTACACACCTTTGTTCCAACACCCCTACATGTATGTCCCAACCACCCTATGTTCCGACACCCAAATATTTTCTGACAATGCATTTTCCTCATTCTAACACTAACCCTAACCCTAATATGTAGATCACGAGTGGTCATTTAAACATAGGGTTGTCGGAACATAGAGTACTCACCATTTATGGAACTTATTATTTCTGTGAAAATGCTGGCATTCCTTTTTTAAAAGACTAAAACCCCTGGCATGAATGATAAGTAAGAACTTACCGCGTACTTTCCCTGATTTCATTGCTTTAATGTGGACAGAGAAAAGTAACTTGTAAGATTTGAGTAACGGTAAAAAAAAAAAATTCATTTCTTTTACAGCAGTTAAAAGTGCTACCTTGTTTTTTCCCCCAGTGCAAATCTGTACGTGCAGTGCATGACAGTATACATTGTAGTTTTTTGTATCAAATAGAGATTCTACACCACAAAATGGCTTCTATGAACTACTAAGTAATTAGTAAAAAAAAATAATAATAAAAACTCAACCCAAAAAAATTGCTCCTATTTTCGCCGACAAATATATCAGACATTTGTCTGCAAATGCTTTTATCTGAAAAAGTAGAATTGCTTCGTATTATGTTAATACATGTACATGAAAATAGAATGTTTCTACCTTTTTTTAGCACACCTCGAGAAGTTATTGTACATTTTGCATAGTGCATTCCGACCACTATTAAAAAAGCGTAGACTTTGATACAATGGTCCAAAATGGAGGTTTTTGGTTCAGTAGAGACAACAAACACTCATCACATTTAAGACCACATCAACAAACTTTCAAAGATACGGACACATGAACAAACGGTTAACAAAAACCCACAATAAACGGTATTTGCAGCGATCTCTCTTAATAGAGGTCCGCTCCAAGTGGTCTGACTGGCTAGTTCAGTGTTGAGAATGATCCCTATTTAATATGAAGTATGGACTATAGTGACAAAGCTGACGGACTAGTAAAATGACAAGCTGACTGGTCCTATTGGCCAGTCACTAGAAAGTTAAGGGCAACCCAGATTTACAGACCAATAGGAAGGAGCTAACAGCATTGCAATAGTAATGCTTCAGGAACACTTACAACCCCACGGTAAAAGCAACATGTTTTGGGGAATGTTTTTGTGCTTCTTGGAGTCTTGTGCTTCTTGGATACTGCCTGAATCTGGTTGCCCGTAAAAATTCCCCCATGTGACACGGTCCTTTAAAAAAATGAACCACCTAATTGTAAGAGTGCAGAGGACACTTAACATCACAAATCACCACAAATACAACACATTTTCCAAGTCAACATATTTCTTTGACATTTAGAGACCACTAGACCTTTACGCCAAAAAAAAATCCAACCCAAAGTTATTGAAAATTTACCCAGGAAGTTTCTCTTGTGATTAACAACTTGTGGTTAATCCCAATTGACAACCACAAATGAAATGGCAAGTGATCCAACAATTACTATATTTCCCATCCACTTAAAAGGGATGTGGCAGAGTTTCAGGTCCCCTCCCCCCTTATTTACAAAATAAATATGTCTGCTAATAAAATTTGTTACACCTGTAAATATTTAAACATGGGTACAAACATATGACATGGGCTGCTCCACAACTCAGCTTAAGTAATTATCAAAATTGCACACACACAAAAAAGGAAAAAAAAGAGAGAAAAAAACCCCGAGGTAGTGTCTACTCTCCAGCCATGAGCTGTTACCCAACTTCATGGCTCTGCTTACCACAGAACTATGCGCTTACATCCGATAGGATTATGTGTTTTACAGGGCTCAGTAAGCGCAGAATTCCGCGGTAAGACAGCGTCTGAATATGCATGATTTTTTTCCGAGCTGAGATATGATGGACATTTGTTCACATTTCGGAACAATTTCAGAAAGTCCTCTGTTGACATATAATTACGCCCAGACATTCCGTTGTGTAGCGTGCACTGGCATGCACTCACTATGCTATGCATTGTTTCATCCGTACAAAGAGGGACAAAGGGTAATGGAATTCATGATGGAAATCTCTCTTTTTTTCATGCTTGAAATTTTTTCAGGGGTTATTGTGTAATCGTGATTCCATTCCTTCGTCCTTTTGTTGAATAAACAAGGGTTACGAGTGCTTCTACCATACCATAGCCAATTATCAGCCGGGGCTTATGACCAAGATTTGGCCGATTCATGGTGAAGACATCCCATATTCTCTCGGAACAGATACAAAAATCCCGATGCATTTTATGAGAACATTCGTTGTTGTTACTTTGGTTAGTCAGCGTTTCATTGTCACAACGACATTCTCATGAACAAATTACTTTGACAAGTTTTGACAAATTCTGACAAATCATCAATACTACCCAGCGGCACGATTTTATAAAATAAAATGTCGTTGTGAAGTGGTTAATCCCTCCTCGCTAACATTCCTGCCTGCCAACCCCACTTACACCGTGGCATCATTAACAGCCTCCCCGTCCCTGTTTGACTCCCTCACAGCAGCAGGGGCGTTGCTGCTCTCTTTTGACGGCGGTTTGTACGTCAGGAGGGCCCCGAGGAAGGACAAGATGGAGCCCACCTTCATGCAGCCAGAGAGGATGAGGATGGAACGACTGAAGTCAAAGTTACTGTACAGCCAGCAGGAGCCTGATCCGTTACAGCTGTACTCCCATAGAAGGCAAGTCTGATCAATGATCACACCGAAGATGACAGGACCAGGTACAGTTCCTTAGGACCAAAAAAGAACAAAAAGATCACAAAAATATACGATATATTCATAATCCTTGTTGATATATGTATATTTCATAGAAGTTAAATTGCATCAGGGATAAAGAAGACTATTTGGTTTTACCCTTACTCCATTGTGTGTAAAGCACTGTATACTCAGTACTTTCCCGAGTCCTGTGAAAAATAGCCTAAGGCATATTACTTAGGTGGGATTCGAACCCATGACCTGTAAGATGCCTCCGGGAAAGTACAGATTATACAGTGCTTTACACACATCGGTTAATGGGTAAAACCATATTATGATATACATGTAGATTTAAATATTTCTGCGAAATCCTCTGCTACAACTAATTAAAGGATTCAAAATGGCCTCTTGTCACCGAGCACTCCGTTAACTAGCAGTTACACAACTGCTCTAAAATGGCGCAGGGACGTGGGTTTGAATTCCACCTGAGTATCTATCAAAACCATAAACTAAATACACAGACCTAACGTGGACTGAAAAAGTACTGCAAAATGTTCAAAGAATGAGTTGTTCATTTACAAAAGAAGACACAGTACCGGCTATAGCTTTGAAATTTTATTATTGAGTAGCAAAACAAATTAATTGTTCATTTACTGCAGAAGACACAAACAGGGATGAGATTGGATGAATGTGAAAAGTCATAAAAAATTGCTTTATTGGCCTAGGTTCCACCTTATTCTAGACCCAGAACCTCAAATCAGGAGGTTTACAGACTTAACTCTCTGCGCGTCACCAGAAATACAGAACTGCAGGTTCGGACACAATGTGGACTATTTTTTCCCTCCCTATGGTGACTGCTTTACTTTCTCAAGAAAATTGAAAGGTTTAAAGGAGATTAATAAAGAAAATCTTGAATCAGGAGAAACCTTGAGAAATCGCATGCCTGCACAAAGACAATTAATGAAAGTACAAAACAGTAGATATCTAATCCAATAATAAAATGAAATAATTCTAAGAGTAACTTACCTAGAGTTCGATAGAATAGAGACTGCAATCCAAGAGCAAACGATCTCTGGGTGTGAGGAACACACCTAAATAAAATGTAAAAAAAATTGATTACAAAGGAAAGTTTTTCTGTGTTTCTGTATGTAAACATACTTTGCCATGTATACTGTTGCCCTAAAATTTAATATAGAAGTCCTATATTGATAAATATAAGATGCTTCATGTCTAACCTTCGCACGTACTTATAGATTTAACATTGAGTGTGGTAAGTATTTATTCCCTTGCGTGTTGTTATCAGGTGTAACAGATTCTGCCACTACGAGTATACTCGTAGAGAATGAAAGGTTTTTGTATTGTTAATTGAATACACTGGCATCACTGAGAACGCAACAAATACGCTTCTGGCAGTGGTGAGGACATACATCCTTAGAATTTGTACAGTAGTATGTTCAAATTATTTTTTATAGTGTTTTTGCTGTTGGTATGCACGCGTGCGCACCACACTTGGCAAATGGGAACGCCCTATGAATCTATGACCGGCAGTCAACGTGTTAAACAGCTCCAGCTATGTCTTTATCAGCTGTTTAATACCTTAATGTTTAATTAAATTACAAAATGTTCAAAACTTTGTAGTATTTATTGTTGAAATAAATTATGAATTGTATAAAAAATTTCAAACTACAAGGATCTATGGGTGAAATATATACACAAATATAGAAATAGGGATGCATTTTACTCATACATTATTGCAGAATATAATCACTTTTTGAAATCTGGACGGTTCCATTTCACTCAGCTTTCCCTCGTGAAATGGAACAGTCCAGATTTCACCTCCTTATCATATTCTGCTATATTCTAATAAACTGCATCTAATATTTGTACAATATCTGGCTCCCTCTCACCTCAGTGTTGCAGTAGTTGCTGGGACGACAGCTAGTATCGTGAAGAACTCCAACAGAAATAGAAGGGCCAGGAACAACGGCTGCCACGTGCATTTGCTCGTACACTTTCCGGAGATTGCGATTGGATCGTGGGGGCCGACACTCTCTGGGACCTCCACGCAGCTGCAGTTGTAATACGACTGCAGGATAAGAGAAGGAAACCGTCAATGGAAATGGGTACTATTTGAAACAGACAAGATGAATTCCCTATTCAGGGGCCATTCAGAGTAATAATTTTTATGTTAAAAATGTCAACATTTTTTTCGAATTTGTTTTGACCTACCCACCCCAAATTAAAATGTTTAAATATTGATAGATTATTTTAAAATATACACTACTACTTTGTATACACTGAAGAACTAAGTAATGCCTCAAATGCAGGCATGGAATTACACAGAGGCAACAGGGGCCATGACCTTTGTTGCCATGGGCCCAATTTCATAAAACCTGTAAGCACAAAAACTTGCTACGCACAGAAAAATATTGCTTAGCAATAACTGGTTACCAGCCAAAATTCCATAAAGTTTACATTGTTGTGACTGGTGCCCCACTCATTTTTTGCTAAGCATAGAAAATTGCTAAGCAGCATTTTCTGCTTAACAGCTTCATGAAATTGGGCCCTGGTCTTGGCCTTGGTGCCCCTTCAAAAGTTTCCTATATACTTTAAGATTTTTCAATGGAAGTGCCCTTTGCAAAACAAAAATGGCCTTGCCCTCTCCATACCCTCTCAAAGATGAAATTCTAGGCCTGCAAATGAAGCAGATTAAAGGTCAATGTTCTCCCAGCTCAGGAGTTTTCAATGGCTTCTCCTGGCTTCTAGCATGCAACTTTGTATGTAGTTGAGGAGATTTTGTTTTCAAGTCCCGCTCTAGACAAATGTTCTTTGTTCAACCCAACATTTCTTTGTTCACTGATGAATCCTCAAAGGAAAAAAACCAGCTCAATGCATTTCCTATGGGGTTCTGGTTGTCGTTGGAACCAGTTCATGTGAAGTAGATGTGGCTTACAGTGGAATTATGTCGAACCATGAACAGAACTGTCACGGGTCGCTTCTGCATCTTTTCTGCGATGACTTTTCCTTTTTGCCTTTTTTCCCTTGTGCTCTGTTCCAAAAGTACCAATTTGCAGCAACAACATTTCTGTTCTGTGCCTCTTTCAAAAAAGTGCAGTTCAAGGCCTGACAATGTGATAAACCTGCTTTGACACTCAACTTTGAGGAGTCAAGCACGTCAGATGTCTTCAACGTGACCCACTTTGCACTTGCAGCTTCTCCTTGTACTGCGACCGAATTTCTTACATGTGCCTGAACCTGTCAACGAGTTTTCAGGGTGGTTGGGGGTAGGGGCCAAGGGCTAAATCCGGAAATGTGTTTTCCGAAATAAGAAAGTGCATGTTTTGAAGCTCAGAACAGTACTGGTGCTTATCGAAAATGTAACATTGAATTCTTGATCTGAAAAGGTAACTGGTACTTGTGCCAATCTTCCTTAAAACCCTGTGAAGTGCTACAGTTAGAGAGTAAACAAATCTCAGTTAATTTGCTCGTTCTTTTTGCTTTGCCCAAACAACAGGACAACCCCTTAGGATTTATCCCCAGCCAGGCTCAACTGACATGGTTTATTACCCTTACAGCTACATAGACAGGTTACACCCAAATGGTCCATCCAGAAAAACAACTCGTCTACAGGCAGTGCGCTAAAAACTTGCTCTATTGCTTTTGTACACAAGTCGTGTTGCACAATGAAAGTCAGATACAAACAAATAATTTAAAAAGTCATGTTCATTTTGATGTATTCCTCAGATGTGGGCTCACTGTGTGCAATTTCTTTATCTACAATTTCAACAATTGAAGGTAAAGACAAAGTTTGTCGGTCTGTCCGTCTTGAGAGTAATTGTTTTAAGCTGGTTTGCAAAGATTCTCTGAGATACAAGTTTTGTTTTACATGACTTTGTTGGAACCTCTGGCAAGGAATTGACATGTAGCTTTGAAAAAACCATAACAAACGCATTCTAGAGGATGTATACACGTTTTTCCAGTGTACAGCAGACTGCAGTTCCCATAGGATTGAGCATTCTTCTAAAATTTATGGTTTGGCAGCGACTCATACATATTTTCATCTCATCATTTTTATGTCTTTAAAGGCAAAGAGCAGGATTAGTCATTTTTATATCTGAAAGCTCACTTATTCATACAGTTCATACCCAAACCAATCCTCCAGAAAAATACCACATATTTCCATCTAAAAAAATCATTAATAGTTATATTTGGTTCTTATATACATTCTGTACAATGTAGCATACATATCCTAGTAGCTAGATCAAGTCGCTTTACAACATTATTATAACCCCAATCCCTGTTCATCTGGCATACTTAGACCATTCCTCAAACTTTCATTTCCCCCTTAACACAAGATAACTATACCAAATGAGGTAAAACAATATTAAGTTTAACTTTGTGCCCCACATTTTCTCTTAATTCCTGCATATTTTCTCTATCCCCCTTAAAAGACAATATAACTGACCTGACAAAACTGAAGTGAAAAAAACATTTGAAAAATGTTGTTTGTGCTAGACATTTGCTTCCCATTCCCCCACCCCAGACACACACACAAACAATAACTAACCTGGCAAAACTGTGGTAAAAAAAACATTTTAAAAGTGTCATTTGTCTCTTTTCATTCCCACACATTTGATTAAACTTTCTACAAAGTACAAAATAAAAACCTTAGACTTTGGAGGTGAGTTTTACACCCAACTTTCAATGAAGCAGGAATTAACTACTCAATTACCACTTCAGATGTACAGTGCGTGTCGTGTACATAGCACATCGATTTCTGACTTGTTGAACAATGATGGTTAACAATGAGTAGGATCAATAATACGATTGGTGTATGGAAGATGCAAGAGAGAGATTGTAAGAAGTTCCAGGTCATTTCCTGGAATGGTGGTCCTTACAAAAGGAACTATTACAGTCTACACTACATGTCTTTTCTCCAGAGCTAGTCAATTTGGGCAAAGTTCACACAAGGACTATTTGTCGACTAGAAGTCCATATTGCTTGATACCTGATTGATTTTTGTCAAGGTAATGCTGATTTATAGGCAAAATAATAGAGAAAGATACAATAAAAGTCACATGTGAAAGTTTCAGCTGAATACAGTGTTTACTTGCTGAGAAAACAGCAAAAAAAAATTCACGGCATTTTCATAAGAATGTCAAATCTATCCGTTTTGGCTAAGTGATAGCGGGTACCTCCGCATCTCTGGCCGCAGCATTCATGAATGGACACCAACAACCCTCAGAAATCTGAAAAAAAAACGCTTCATGCATGAATCATTTCTCAGATTCAATTGTTTCGGGGTGAAAAATTATCCAAACCACATCACTTCGAAGGGAATACTTTCTCAAAATCAATTATACTTTTAACGGCTGCAGTGCTTCTCACCAGTTTCATTTTTATGGTCATTAGTTATTGGTGTATTTACCAATCCATGACCCAACCTTTAAGGTTACTACACCTACCTTACTGCCTGATGCATCATTATGTGTGACTTCACACCCCGCATGACACGGGGAGTAGTACATGATGTTATCCACTCCACACACTGGCTCAAAGGTGTCGGCACAATGACAACCAGAGTTACAAACGGATGTTAAGTTGGTTTGTTGATCGGCACTATACAAACTGAAAGTAACAAAACAACACAATGTTGTAGGATTTCAATCTTGCAATTTTTTTTTATGAGATATCGCCCAAGTCACAAGGCCGGACAGCCGCTTCAAGGTGAGGGCTACACTTAACTGATTTGGGCTACACTTAACTGGTTTGGGCTGTCGGCCCAGATCATCTGTCACTAAGGGCACGTTGCCACCTACTCCTGGGGCTGAAATAGGGTTACCCCCTTCACAGTCCGTAAGGATGTAGGCAAGGGTATCATCCACTAGGAGCCTGGTTGGCAGAGCAGAGTGCACTACCTTCCCAACTTTTTACGAAGCAATTACGGTTAAGTGCCTTGCTCAAGGACACAAGTGTCATTACCGGGATTTGAACACTCTGCTGCTGACCACACCAGAGCTTGGGTCTGATGAACCAAACCACTCGGCCACCACACGCCACAAAAAATTTGACGCTTGATGATTAGACAAAACAGTCTAGAACATGACAGTACACACAATAAAGGGTAACACTTTAAAATCCATCATGCTAACAGTTTTTCCAATGTTTGTAGTAGTACCTGAAACCACCCGAAAATTGTTTCAATATGTGAATGGACATGCAGGCCTATATAATAAAAATAACAGATTCATTTGATGTTTTAAAAAGAAATATCTAAACCCTGTAAAGGACAGAAAAAGGTACCTGCTTTTTTCGCCCATTTTTAAAAATAAAATTCGAGAGAGCTAAAAAATATGTATTTCTCATCAACTCAAATGATTTTCAGTATTGAGCCTGCATGTGTCCATTCACTTATGGGTGGTTTCAGGTATTTAAAAATAAAGTTACAATCCTTGGAAAAATTGTTAACGTGACGGTAGATAAGGGTTACCATTTATTCTGTTCTCTGTCACAAGGGATCAATAACTTAAAAATGTATTCCTTTAATTTTATGCTAACTCCATATTAATATGATCGAATGCACGTCACATAAAACTATCAGAAAGGGCGCATTATGCAAATAATGCTTAAACACGACGGCAAGCCACTTTTCTTTCATGATAAATCTCCTGAGTGTCTTTGTACATTACACAATGCACACGACCTATTCATATTTTCAATCTACACCTAAAGTTACCAACGGCTGTAAAGTTTTAATGGACAGCGAGGTCGTTCTTGGTTATGACACCAAGAAAACTAAACACACAGAGAAACAGAACTTAAATAAACCGACTCACTTCTTGTCGTAGTCCACGGTGACTCCCGCAAAATTTGGATTGGGGCAACTGATGAGGAAACTACCAATCATGAACAAGGAGACGACTAAGGATGCCAGACAGAATCTGATCATTCCTCGGAAATGCAGATTGAAATGCTTCACCACCCAGCCGCCTATCACTGAACCAAAGACCGCAGCCGGGATAACTGTCAGACCTTAAAAGAGAGTGGGTTGTAAGAAGTGTCAGGTTTTATGAAAGGTTGAGAGTTGATTTTACCCTTTGAAGGCGACTTTATTTGACTGCACTCATACCCCCTCTTCTTTACCATTGGCGACTTTAGTTGACCAAGCTTCACAAGCCTGAGCCCTGATCAAGCCTGAGCACAAAGGCCACTCGTTACAAAGCTATAGTTTTGTCAATCTAGAACCAAACTTACCATCAATGGAAAGAAAAAGATCGGATCTTTTCAATGATGGCAAAAATGAAATAAGGTTGCTCTCATGTAATCCCTTCAAACTGGAATGGAATATCCGAAATGCCAAACAGGGCTGATGGCTATACTTCTTCCGAAAATAAGATTTTGAAAATCCTTACATCAGGAAAAATCCTGAAAAATCTCATGCCTGCAAATCAGCAACTGTGATTTGTGGGGGTTTTGAAATGCAATTTCTCCGGCTTTGCTAGGCATAAAAAGCTGTAAATTACAACAAATTGATAAATCCAGAAACAATAGCTGCAGTCAGGGCATACATCAGTTCAAAGCCGACTTCCCAACATTTCTGGTCACAACTTGAACTTTCACAACAGGTCATTTTAATGTCACGTGGTGGGTTGTAACTGATACAAAAGAGCTGACAACATTTGCATCTTGCAGTCAGGGAGATTTTGTGCAACAATCAGGGAGATATTTAGAAACACATTCAATATAATAGGGAGAGTGTTTCCATAATCAGGAAGATTTTCAAATTTGTTCATCAGAACAAAGACAGATTGTTTTTTTTACAGGGAACTTTCTGCAGAATCAGGGAGAGTTGGCAGCACTGAATACAGATGGAAAAATAAAAAGGGCAAATTTAATTGGCACTGCCGATAAATGGTCCCAAAACTGTGTCGATTTAATCGGGCTCGGACACTGCTTTGCTAGGGTTACCAAACACCCTCTACCTTACCAACAACAATAGACGCCCATCCCGAGGACAAATTAAACTGCGACTCCAGGAACTTGGGAGCGAAGACAGCAAAACCCGACAGGATAAACCACTCTGTGCAGGCAGAGGCCGAGATGAAGACAAATGGAAAGTTCTTGAGCAGAACCAAGACGGCTCTCGGGAAATCCTTCAGGCTGTTCCCGAATCCCGTCCGTGCCGCAAATTCTTGACCTCCGTGGCATTCTGAGATGCGGAGCTTGGCAAGCTTCTTCTGACCTAGTGTTGAGAGAAAGTTAGAGACCTTTAACTGAAGGCACATGTACAATGTACAAGATACATGTGGGTTTGGTTTGAAGAGTGCATTTAGCACAACATTCCAGTTTTCATAATCCACACTCAATACTGACTCAGGGCTTGAAATTTACACCAGAGCAAAGTCGGGGGCGCTATGTGGATTGGGTTTTCAGTCCCTACCAGCTTGCGCTGGTTTTCCCTAAATATTTCTCTACGGTTTCCTGCCATATTGAAAACTGAAATTTCCTTCTTTGTCTTTCTCCATGGAGTTCTTGGCTAGTACAGTGATTAAGTTTGCTTAACTGAGAGTCCTTGGCATCACAACCAGAATTAATAAATGAAATGAAGTGAAGCAATACAAACACCCAAAACAGCCACACTACATGGACAAAGTGATGCTCAAAATACCTGTGACTGGGCACAACGAGTGTTAAGAGGCAAGGCAACGGCTTCAACTGCAGATGTCTATAATGTAATTGTGTGATAATTTACACAAGGATGAGAGCTGTGCTCGTGTCATCTGATAGCGCCCTCTTTTGATTTAATAAGGTCAGGTCATTCATGTTTAATCACATCTGACTGCGTTTATATCGTTTATGTTTAAACATGGCTGTGTGATCTCTTCTCAACCAATCAGAATGGATAAACTGTCCCAGGTATTTACAAATGTGCAATAAACAAACAACAACAACAACAATAGTAACAACCTCAACAACAACCCCCCCCCAAAAAAACAAAACAACCCAACAACACTAAATTGACAACATGGACAAAGTGATACTCAAAATATCCGTGACAGGGCACAACAAGTAACCGAGGCACTGACCGCATTAACGCCAGATGTCTAAACGACCTTGTGTGATAATTTACGCCGATGAGCCCCGTGCACGTGTCCACATTAGCAGCTTCTTGCACGCTTTCCGGCACAATACGACACACACACAGAAGGAACAAGAACCCCAAACCAAAACAAGACTAGTTCATCAAATCGTAATATCCAAATTAGGATGAGGGTGATGAAGACGAGCGAGGCACACGTCCATATATGGATGACCGTCGCCCATATATGGACATCATCAACAAACGCGTTCCCCGTTTGGGTAAGTGGCGTCATCCTCTGAAGTTAGTTTGGAAATCTGGGGGCCTGCCAGGCAAGGAAGTATTTTTTAAGAGAACTAAATTGAAGAAAAATACACATTTCCTTTGATAATAATAAGGCGCTTGGTCCCGAAATACATGTACATTGTGCACTCAGCTACACAACACACACATTGTACACTGTAGCTTGTTTGTCCTGTGGGGGTCAAGCCTATTCCCGAGACAACTACATCTATAACGTACACACCTGTAAATGTAATCATTGCAGGGAGGGGGGGGGGGTGATATGAGAAACAAAAAAACGGAAACAACAAAATGACAACCATATGAGAGCTCAGTGATATAATAATTGCCTATTACCAGAATCAATCTTCCAGAAAAATATTTCCATCTGAACACTGTCAAAGCCTAATGTAGCCCTTGGTGCAAAGGAATCATACTAATAACCATGCACATTCGACACTATATAAAAGGCGTGACAAGTCACCCAATAGAGGGCTGGAAGCAACAAACCCGTCGGTTTTACATGCGGTGGTCCATATGTCTACAATAGATCCTTCTCAGATGGGGTCACTATTTTATTCCTTGCCAAGCTGGGGTACACGTGCACGTCTCGCACACATAGAAGTGCACGATGCGCTACAAAAAGCAATGTTGGATGGCGCTATGCTTTTGTAACCTACATGTGCACAGTACTCCAGAATGACAGATCTTTCCGCATTGCTATAGAAATATGACCTCAGAGAGAGGGCTCTGTTGTTCCTGATGCAAGCCAAATTTCAGAATTATGTCACTTTCGTTGCAACTGCCATTACAGTGTTCAGACACAGTTATCCAAAATGTTAGCACTTTGTTTTTATTTTTTTTAGCACATCTAGCGATTAGGGAATTGATCAGTGCTTTCAACCGCGCAAATGGTGCATTGGGGAGCCATAAAATCAGCAACAATCCCAGCTGAACTCCGTGTATGCATAAATACAACCTGTTGTAGGTAGGCCCACTATTACACTAGGTGATGGCAGCAATATTGAAGGGTGATTTGTAAATATTTCCTCGAGTTGCGGGAAGTTGGAGTGAAATTTCCCATGAGGACTGTCTAAGATCTGAACTGAAGTGTAGACATTATGTACATGTATCAGATCCATCTCAATCAGGGAAACACTCAGAAATTCAAATTCTAGTTATTCAAACCCCTGCAGCGAGGGACCTGCTTGATTGCAACACCCCTTTGGCACGTTGTCAGCACACGCTCTTTCAATATGGAAAGATTGGTTTATTCTCAGGGAACTTTTCTGCAGCACCAGGGAGAGTCGGCAGCTCCGTTAATAAAAGGCAGTGTAGAGAAGATGTTTGAAGAAATGTCAGTTTTGGATGTGGGTTGTGGTTCGACCCCCCCAAATGGGTACAATACAATAACACAAACCAGCTTGTTGTTTTCGTCATGTAAGACTCATTTCCTTGGATGGACCCGGCTGAAATCCAGGGAGCCCAGAAACTCGTTCCCATCCAGGGACCGGCAATGAGGAGTCCTCAATTCGCTGCATCCTGGCCCAAACATATAAGGAGTACTCTTCATTTGTTCCCTTTACACACTCAGGGTTGTTTGTGTTATGAGGGACGCTGTCCCCTTCAATAACCTGCAGGAACACAGTTTTGATCTGGCCAGAAAATTCTGACAACACCCGGCGTGAGGCCATAACAGAAAAACATAACTGGGAGACAATTTACACAAATGTAGAACTTCATAATACTGAGGGTAATTGATAGCCTAGAATTACACAGAGGCAGCCATGGCCTCCTCTGTTGCCCCTGGTCTTGGCCTCTGTTGCCCCTGGTCTTGGCCTCTGTTGCCCCTGGTCTTGGCCTTGGTGCCCCTTCAAAGGTATTTCTGTAAACTTTAAGACTTTCCAGCCGGAAGTGACATGGCCTCTCTGTTACCCCTGGTCTTGGCCTTGGTGTCCCTTCAAAAGTTTTTCATTGACTTAATGATTGTCAGATTGGAAGTGCCATAAAATGAAAATGGCCTTGCCCTCTCAAAGATGAAATTCCAGGCCTGCATCGTACAGTGTCAAGCCGGCCATCTTTATGAGCAAATCAATCATACTTTGAACACACAACTTCTTGTTATGCGCAAATACTGGAGACACTTGTTGTAGACCTCTCTCGATTACATTAGCACATCAGCACCATGCAAAGTTTAAAAACCTACTTGAGACATCCAAAGGTTAAGACACTAACTAGTCCCAGAGGAAGTTGGCAATCTTTGAAGAGGCCAGATGTCCCTGAAAACCATGAACAACAATCTGTGACCTCCTCCCTGGAGAGCCAGTGGGTTAGTGCCCTGGGCCTGATGTTTTGGAAGGGGTGTCACGATCAGGGGTAAGGTGGGTGGAGCCTTCTCGAAGGATACTGGGGGCACGCGTTACCTCGGTCCCGTCCGCAGAAACTAAGATTGTTTACATGTGTGGGTGCCTTTGCTCAAGAGTGCGATCTGCTTAACTTGCTCTATATCTCAAAATGAACATCTTCTGCTGTAATGATCTGGGGGCCAATTTCATTGAGCTGCTTTAAAGCAGAAAATATTGCCCAATAAATTTCTGCCAAGTGCAATCTAGCAGGACACCAGTCACAAATTGTAGATGCAAAATGGTATTTTGGCTGGTAACCACATTCTGGTCACCAACATTGTTTTGTTCTTAGCTACTTTTTGTGTCTAGGCATCTCTATGAAATTCGATCCAGGTCATCTTCTTTAAGGAAAAAGACTGGACACATGATTTTTCTACTACTTTGTTTACTTGTGTCCAACACTTGTCAATAGAGGGCAGCCTTTACCACTAATGAAGTGGAGTTAATGTTCCTATCAAGGGTTTAATGGTGTACCCTGCACAGATTTAGCTGGACTTGTGGACAAGTCTGTAAACGTTTGTCACAGTGATGCAACTCTCCCCCGAGTCTTGCAATTACAGCTGCTTTATGGAGAGCCTGCTCTCGCGTGAGACCGCTGGCTCCCGACTACTGCCCCATTTAAATGGAGCTGTATTAGCGAGAGCAGTAGTGTCGCAGGAGCCAGCAGTCTTACAGGATTCGTGGTGAGAGTCGGTAGGCTATCACCACGACAAGCAATCAACCACTTGTCCACAGCCGGTTCAGCTGGTGCTCATGTGTAAATATGGCTGCCCCTGATGTTCAACTTTGGGGATTGGAAACACCCCATACAACTTTACAAGTTGTGTAAAATGTTGATATGTAAATTAAGCATCAATTTTGAAAGAAAAAGTTTGATTTTAGTACTCCCTGTGAACACTAAGGTGAAAACTTTGGGATGGTCCTAAACATAATTCTCGATCAGAATACGTAAATGTTCAGGAACTGGTAAAAGATGTCCTGTTATTTATTGTTGTCTTAGTGTTACTTTCCTCTTTGACATAAAAAAAAAACTTTGTCTGACTGAAGTTGTCTACTAAGTCTATGAAAGTGAGCATGGAGTGTCTAGGCTAGGAGTGGTCCCTGAGGTGAGTCTCAGACCATTACGGCAATCAGAAAAGAGTTTTTTCAAAGGCCCACAAAGCACTTTTAATAGAGCTAAATCCAAAGATAACAGATGGAAAAACTTTGATTTTTCTAAAGGTATTTTCATAATGGTGGGCCTAGATGATCGCAAAAGAAGAAAAGAGAAATGGCCAACCACACTTGACTTTGTTACAAGAGTTCTTCAACTTTCTATAGCACACTGTTATTAACCACTTGACGTCAGGATGCAAAGCTTTACCTTCCCAACGACTAGCCACTAGCAAGACAGGTTACCGGTAGTTCTTAATATGTTTTACAAGCTCACCAGGTTTTTCACTGGTCTATACTTTTAACTATTCTTTCCTTTGTATTGGACTTGTGTAATTTGCAACAGGTTTAACATTGGAAAGCAATGAACTAACCAGCTGGACCACATCTGGACAGAATCTTGAGAGGGATGTTTAACCACACTGGCATAAGGTTAACAGACTACTGTTAAAGTGATCATACATCATGGGTTTTTTCAGAGTCAATTCATTCCCAGCCTCTAGTTTTCAATAAACAAAGCAACCATTGGTTGCCAACCAACATTTGAAATTGTCATCAAATTAGGTGGTCTTGTTGTTTTGGTGAAAAACAACAGGAACAAAGGTAAGTTTTGTCAAAGATTGTTGTACATGGATGCATATGAGTGAATTGTTTTGTTAAACTATAAAAGGCATTTGAAGAAACAGAATTGCACAAACGTAAAACTCAAATATGGTTGAGACCCAAATTGGTCCCGGTTTTGAATACGGGCGAGACTTGCACAGTCTATTGCGGCAGTCAAAATAAGCAAGGACGATTTTAGGGTAGTCCAAATGTTATTTGACAGCATTTCTCTATATGATTGATAGCAAACTTAATAACCAACCATTGAAACTCATCAATTTTACTGACCCTGAACTTTGTTTTTAAAGTGAGAACACTGCAATCAGAAATTGACATCTTTGTTTTTCAATAATAATAATACAGAGCGCTCTACAAAGAACACGGCGCCTCACAATCAACAACAAAATTAAGCAAAGAGAAAAGAAGAGAATACATTTATTATTTCATAGAGCTGCTTTCAAACCACAAAGAGTAGCTAAGCACAACAGAATCATGCTACCAGAATAAGTTTACCAGCCATAGTACCATGTCACAGATAATCTGTGACTGGTACCCTACTTATTTTTGCTTAGCAGAAAGTTGCTAAGCACAATTCTCTGCTTTCAGCAGCTCTATGAAATTGGGCCCAAGGCTCAATTTCATGGCTCTGCTTACCCCCGAATTCTGTGCTTGCGATCACCATTCTCCGCTTAACGTGCAAGCGCCGAATTTCTACGCCAGCTGTGTAAGCGAAGAATGCCTAGTAACGTGGAGTAAGCCTGCGTACAAACCAAATCTCTCTGCTAACCCGTGAAATACGCTTGACGTAAGCAAAGAATTCCCTGCTTCCGTAAAGCGCAGATTCTTTGCTTACGATAAGCAGAGCCATGAAATAGGGCCCAGATCAGAAGCTGAACACTGTAGTACCTGGTAGGGCCTTTGGGAAGGCTAGGAATGGCAGAGTGATGGCCAACGCTAATGTGCCGCTAATGATGAAGCCGATCCACCATGCACCAATCCACAGCGGGCTGTCTTGATCGATGCCAAGGCTGCATAGAAAGAAAAAAAAACCGCACAAACAAAGTTATAACAAAGTTGACTAAGTTGATGGATAGTACACTAGGTTCACTCATGGAGGCATTAAGAGTAAATTTAAAGTTCAGATGACTGTGTGAAATTTTCCTGGGCTGTTCGCACTGGACTTAAAAAATGGTAAAGTTACCATTCGCTCGTTTAGTTTACCTCCCCAAAAAAAGAAAAGTGCAAAGCGAACACAGCTTCAGACTGTTAAGAATTTCTACAACCTTATCTATTAAACATGCACATGCTCCTTTTCTAAAAAAATCACAACAAAACAATGCTACTTTGTTGTAAACTACAAATTAGGAAAGAAAGATTTCTTAACTATATATGAAAACCATGATGAGGCATTTTGTTTTTCAAAAGTGCCAGACTGCCAGTACCAACTTAAAAGTGTTTTTTTTTAAATTGGATATCTCCAATTCAATACACTTGTCACCAAAAAATTACCCACGCTGTTTAAGTGAGTGTTTAGTGAAAAGGCAGTTAAATAATTTGTAGTAAGTATCCAATGTTTGTTCAACACCTTTTTTCTGGGTGTAACAAATATAAACAAATGCATTATTTCACAAGTGAATTTCTGAAATTTACTGCAGAGTGGTGAAAACTTACACTTGTCAGGCATTTTTCGGAAGTGCTGTGATTTTTTCATACTTATAAATTTCATGCCCCAGATTTTATCATACCATCCCATGTACTATCAGACAAACTGGCAAAAGCAGTTAAATAAGTATTATCATTTAAAAAGTATCAAAATGTTTGTCCAAATTACCCTTTTCTGGATAGAGCTATGAATAAAAAAATAAAAAAATATTACTTCACATGTGAATTCTTGGAATGTACTGCTGAGTGGTGTTTGCATTTCTCAGATACTACCTGGAGGCGTTGCCATACATGATTTCATGCCCAAATTCTTCATTAAAGAGACTATACCATAAACTATCAGAAAAACTTAACTACACTGGTGTGCTTGTGTACATCAGTTTAAAAACCCTGAAAATAAGTGGCAGCTCATGTTGGTCTGTAGATGAACACCCCCCCCTCTAAAATTCCAGAATGTTGGATTCTTAGGATTTGCAGACACTCTGCTTCACCATAGATGGAAAATCTAAAGTCAAATTGTTGTTAGAATGATCTATTTCTGGCAATAAAACCAAGGATGCCTCATAAGTGAATTTAATCACAGTAGCTCACAAGCATGAGGAAACATGGAGGCTAAATAAGGGTGCTTGCTATGTGAACCAGAAACATCCAGGTTAACCCCAGCTACTCTTCCACAACAAGTGTTCTGGGTTCTTTTATGTGCACTACATATAAATCCTAGTACACTGGACCATGGCTTAATGTCTCATCAAAAGGACAAAGTCATTATGGTAAAGTATGTTGCTAACGGACACAAGTGCCCTGACCGGGGACCTAAAACCGCACTCAGCTGATTAGAAACACCAGAGCTTGAGTCTGGTGCTCCTAACCGCTCGGCCATGACACGCCATGAATTGCTTCGCTTGGAGTTTAAACTACTTCACTGGAGACAACCATAGTGTGATGACACTGCACCCTGACCTATTTCTTTTCCACCAACTATCCATGGTATTTGTATGCAACCGATTATGGAACAGTGATAGAAATACTTTCCATGGTAATACTTAAATCCTTTCGGGGTAATAGGCATGTAAGCAATTTTGAATCTGCCACGTTCACCCTGCTGCAATTTTTATTTTGAACGGGTATTAACACAACTCATAACTTCACAGGCCCTTTTCACGCTGTGCGTCAAGTGCGATTATTAAGTTGCAGAGGTTGGAAAAAAGAAAAAAAAAGCACCACGGCGCACAGGGCAGATTACAAATGGCGCCATATTACCCTGAAAGGCTATGTGATGTAACACTGTGGTAAGACCCAGTGTATGTGCGCCCAGGACTCGTGGTTTTTGTGTGTTTAAAGAAAACACCCTAAGTTGCAGAAGTTAACGAGAAAAAGTGTTCAATTTGTGTGTGGTTTTTTGTGTGTGCAAAGTTTGGCAATCCCTTGGGCGGGGCGGCTAAACTGACCATAATAATAGTCTCTTCTTAAAATGTCCAGAAACACCACAAAAAGAGATCATAACATGGTTGTCCCATTTAACAATAAATAACCTTCTTTTTTTTAAGCTGTCAATTTGAGAAAACTGGACCACAATCCAATCCATTGCTATTGCCTGACAACACTTAGAAGTAATGGCATTACAACATCAATTCAAAACTGATCCAACAGCTCACACAGAGTTAGATTTGTGGCAATCTATGCCACAAATGATACATGTTTCCTCCAGTATCAGACATAAATGGGTTTGGGGTTCAGATTATGAATTATTGCCACAAGTAGCTTCTAAAAGAGAGGCATACATCTGTAGAATCCATCTACAGTGCCAATTAGGCCATAACACCATAAGGGGCTGCAACAACAAAAGCAGGACCCAACCAACCTGATCCATAAAATTGGGTGTGTTAGCGTTGAAAAAGATTTCTACAGAGATATCGTTATTAAACAAAATCTTTAATTTCTGGAGCCGATGGTTTCACAGGATGCATTACAAAGTAAATATTTATAATTTTTTTTTGTTCAGTGTCATGACAATTGCCAAGGTCTCTCAAGTAAACAACAGAACAGAAAATTACCAGTGAAGTGACAATTTCCCTTTGTTTGTCACTGCCGGAACTGCTAGAGTCTTGTCCTCTTTATCGCCCTTCCTTCACAACCCTGGCAGGTAATTTGTCCTTAAAAGTCCCTTCCTTTCCTCAAATTAAAGGACAGGGTGGCAGGTAAATTGTATGTCCATTTTTAAAGTCCAGGACCCAATGTTGTAGAGCTGCTTGAAAGCACACAAACAGTACATGTAGCTAAGCACAAGTACCTTATGCTTACCAGAGTACAAGGTTACCATCTAAAATACTATGTACCTTTTGTGACTGGTATCCTGCTCATTTTTCAATTCAATTCAATTCAATTCTATTCAAAGTAACAACTATTTCCACATTAACATTTGTTACTAGAGGGTAACAATGACTTATATTTTTGCTTAGCAGAAAAGTTGTAAAGCAATTTTTTCTGTGTAGCAGCTCTATGAGATTGGGCCCTGGTGGCTAATGTTCCTCGTCATCGTGAATTAACAATTGAGTGCCAATGGACGAGGGCTCAAAACAGCGTGTCCCTTGGCAGATAAACTGAGTAAGGAAGGGCACTAATTTTACAATGGACCACAGGCCCGAGACCAGTAGTTTTGGTGTCAGGCCAGTAAACTTTTGATCGGACTAGTCCCAGCAGTCTTTTTTTTCTTAAATTGAATATTAACGAAGAATAAAACCTCACTGTGTAACTTCTTGAACACGAAATAGTATGTTCAAATAAATGTGGACTTTGAGTCTGATAAAATACCTTTCGATATTACAGAGTAATGACATAATAAAGTACTGTATACTAAAAAATACCCATAAAGACAAACGAAATCAAACTTCTTTTACATGTCTTAGCGCTTGTTCAAAAATAAACAGCTAAAATAAATGCATGTTTAACTGAGTCAGGAGGCTGTCTCTTATTTTGATTCTGGTCTTGTAAAAAGAGTTCTGGTCCAGTAAACATTTTGAGCCCCAAGGCCTGTGGTCTTGTGGACCACAACCCCCACAATTCAAGCCCTGCATGGTGGAAACAAATTCAAGTTGATGAATGAAGCAAACTTTATGCAGCCTGCAAACTGACAAGACTGCAGCACTCACACATAGATCAAGGGGGCTCTAGATATTTAGGGCCCAATTTGATCAAGCCTCCTAACCACACAAACTTGCTAAGCACCAACAAATCTTGCTTAGCAGAACCAGGCTAACAGTCAAAGTGTCACCAAGTTAAGACTGTTGCAAATGGTACCCCATTAGTTTGTTGTTGCCAAGTGAAGACCTTTTTCTAAGTGCTCAGCAACCTCGGCTGAACAGCTTCATGAAGTTGGGCCCAAAGCTACCACATCTTCCCTCAACACCTTATTGTGTCTAAGGATTACCTGCATTGTAACAGCAGATTAAGCCTCTGGCTACTAACCTGGTTAAGGACACTTGTAAACTGCAAACCATAATAACAGTTCACTGTTATATTGCAAGGGTAGGTCTCATCATGTTACATCATTGGTTTTGGGGAGAGTAAATTCATTCCCATTCTCAGAGTTTTCAATCAGCCATTTGCAAGTAAGATTTGTCTGGTACATTGACTCGTTTTGTTACAAGTTAGGCCTACTGCTTAAAGTTGATTTACTCAGACTATTAAGATAATTCAGGCCTGGAATTTCATCTTTGAGAGGGCAAGGCCATTTTCATTTTGCAACGGGCAGTT
>CM021539.1:7534814-7550416 GCA_010994315.2 Pisaster ochraceus | reverse complement strand
CAAACCTTCAGCAAACTTGTCCTATAACTAACAAGCAAACTGTTATTTGTAAAGGCATTTGATCTATTTTGTGCCCAGATAGACTTGACCACATTTCGGTCATGTCCCCTGACGCATATTGTCAAAGTATGATTCTTGTTATAAATGGTTGACGACTTAACATTAAGACCGCCGACCTATAGCCAACATATAACTGGTGCAATATATCAACACAACTCCAACGTTTTCCATTTGAAATCTTTGTTGGATTACAAAAACCCAAACAACAATCAAACTAGCAAACCAACACCAACAACAGTGTATCAACGTTTTGGTTTGCAATGGTGTCCCAAAAGTGATTGGCAATCGATATAAAAACATCGGCAAATTGTGCCTATCAATCTCCAATGGTTCAGCGAAGTTGTCCTCAAATCACCTGTAACTGCTGATGAATGAGTCTAAGCTTGGACGATTGGTGGCGCCCTTCATCTTTACATAGATAGACATTTTGTTGGTCTCACGTTGTCTTTTCGTCGTAAATTACAGAAGTTCTTTGCCAGTTTATATGAGCGTCTTTTTAATCCCATGACCCGAGGACAGAGGTAAAGTAAAGTTTGATTATTAGCAAATATTATGCAACTGTATTTTTGACTTCTTAGTTGGATTTTAAGGCCTTTTTTGGGCCAGTTTTTCTTGTTGATATAGTGCACACGTACCCTCCTCCACATCGTTCACCGTTGAGATGACCTTTGACCTCGTCTGTTTTTTGAGGCTTATTATTAGTATTCTGCTTTGCATTACATGTAAATGAAGGTGTTTTTCGGTGGTTAAGTCATGTTCCAATCAGATTAGTTATTTGTATTTCTTATTTCCTTTATTGCAGTTTTTACGTGAGTAGTGAAAGAAAACAGTGACACACAGTGAAACAACAGTCTGACAGTGAATAGTGGATAAGAGAATTACTACTAGTGAATTCCCTATTGAACTAGTGTATTATTGATCACTTGAACTTGTGAATCTGTGAAGTTACAAGCTAGAAGAAAACCAAGGGAGCAGCTTTAGTATGAACAAAGTGAATTGACAGAGTGAACATTGCTGAAGTCATTATTGAGCATTCTGAGATTAGGACATTTTGTATAAACATAGAAACTGCAACCGCCACATCACCAGTAAGTACTGATGTGCCGACGTCATAAAAACCAATGTGGTAATGCCGACGTAGAGCCAACATTGGTCCTACGTCAGAAACCAACACATTGCCGATTTAGCTGTCCCACAAATCACCAACATTGGCTCAACATTGAGTGCGGACAAAAAAACCAATGTGGTAATGCCGACCTAGAGCCAACATTGGTCCTACGTCGGAAACCAACACAATGCCGAGTATTGTTTAATTACTAAAAACCAACGTTGGCTTAACATTGATTGCCAATGTAAAACCAATGTGATTCTGCTGACCTACAGCCAACGTCGGCCCTATGTCAGAAACAAACATATTGCCAACGTCGATCATGGCGACGCCAACAGTGCCGACCAAATACCAACGTTGGCCCAATGTATGAATGTTATCTGTGTATGTAGCATGTACTACAAAGAAACACATCCAAGCTTCACTTTCAAAATTAGCTTTCTTGACACACCTTAAAAGTAAATTTAAAAGCAAAGTTAATTAACTACTTAGTTAACAAACACAATTCTCGTTATGAAGAGCACTGTTAGATAAACAGGTACAAAATTCTTCCCACGTTAGTCTGAATTTGCCTTGAAAATAAATGAACAATTGTGATTAAATAGCCTGGAAAGTGTCATAAAGGCTTTCACCATGAACATCTAGGTCAGGCCTTGCACTCGATAAATATTACTGCAACTTTCCAAAGGATCATGTCTGTTTAAAGAGGTTGTGCTTATAAACAGCCAATTCTGAAGTCAATCTCATTTTCCACTTTGTGTGTTTTTGTTTTTTTGCTGTCCTCGTATAACAGCGTTTCTGTTATAAAGAGGTAATTTGGCCAGTTCCAACAATCAAGAATTGACTGTTTCATACAGCTAACTGTATTTATTGTTATAACCCATACAGGAATACATTGACTGATGTTCAGGGGACTAAAGTGTAGAGAAAGAAACAAAATCAACTATTGGCGGCAGTTTGTGTTCAAAATTATAAATTGACCCGATTGACCTCACTTGGTTAATGTGTTATTCTCCACAAAACATTAAGTCCACCTTTTTAATTACTTATTTGATTAATTACTTAATGTGCACATTTTATAGTTTGTTCAAGCCGTTAATTAATGGCTAGCCAAAAAATAAAACAAAAAGGTTTCCTCTCACACTTAAGCTAGTACAATGATTTGAAAATGTCCACTAAAAAGCTTGTAAAAATTGAACAAAACTTATTTTGATTTCAACATTACAACCAGAGCCTGTGTTCAATGGGCTCTATAGACACCAGTGTTCTGTAGGCCCCTTGCTCCAGGCACCTTACTCTTTAATTTGGTTGCAGTACTAAATTATTTTATATACATATATTGTTTATTTACAACTTTAATAAATGCAACTGAAGTTTAAAACAACAATTGCTACACCGATCCTTTTCTCATTCCATTTTAGAAGTGGGGGGGGGGGGTTGAGACTTACAAAAAATGTAAAATAATCTTGGTTTTAAGTCCACACACAGTAAAGTTTTTAATTATGGCAAGCACAAATATACAAATGGAATGTGTTCAATTGTCTGTAGTAAAAAATTAAATTGTGTAAAAAAACAAACTTGAAAGTGGAATATTGTTTGTTTTTTATTTGCAACCTTTTCTTTATTGCGCTGCACCGTTGATAGAAACTTGCACCCATTCAAATTAAAAAACTTTTTTCCTTTATTTACTTTCGTAAAAAATGGATAAAACACACTCTACATGTAAATGGCTGAAGGTGATTTTTTTTATCTACTGTTTCAACAGAAACTGTGACTAGTTTTTTGTAGAAGGGCAAACAACTAAATGCTAAAAATACTAAGATAATAAGAACAGATGTCTCTTGTGTTTCGAGCAAAGTGTAGTTGTGTTTTGCATGCAGTGGAGTTTACTGCCTTGTCTTGGCATTAGACATCATTGATTGATAGTGGATTGTATTAACTTGCAGTAATTCGTAACACATGCAGTGCACCCTCTTATGGCATGATAGGACTTGACCAACTTGCCCAGCTCTACTATAGCGTCTTTAGAGTCCTGCAGCATTTGGCTTAACTTTTTCTTTGTTTTCTCCCAAGCCTTTCCTAGGCAACCAAATCAGAGCGAGATTGCAGAAAGACAGTTTTATTGTTGAAGTTATTATTTGCCGTAAATTAGAGATTACTCCAGTGTACCTACACAATCAACTAACTATCAATGACATCGTGGGCCAAGACTAATTGCCTTCAAGCTGCCTGTGTAAACTGCCTTGTGAGACAAAGTCCTTATATTTCTGTAAAGCAGGTTCTGACTTGTCATCAGTCCAAAAAGTATAAGAAAACATCACTGAGTATTTTTTGTTGAAATAAAGAAAAAAACTTGTTTTGAAGTTATGAGGACTTTGATGCTAAAAAATAAAGTGAATTAAAATAATTGAAAAACCTGAGGACCGTTCTACTCTAGGACCTTGGTGAGTGACTTGACGGCCTTACGTGACCCTTTGGACGTGCCCAGATACGTGCCGCAGGTGATGCGCATGTGGCTGCGATTGACCTCGTGGATTTCACGGAGCTTCTCCAGCTCCATGCGGGTCCAGTCCTGCTGGGTGCGCTGGTAGTCTCTCTTGATTCTGTCCTGGGCGTTGCTGCTGTACTGTGTCTTGAGTGACTCTCTGAGATGGATTCAACATTACAGAGCAGTTATAGACATTTCCATTGTTGATAAACAAACAGCGCTGGTTGGCATGGACCGCCGAATGTTAGTAAAACATTCAATAGTGATAACAGGTGTTTTAACCAAATTCAACATTTTCGGTAAACTTCTAACTGAATAAAATACCTCCCATGATCGGTTGCTTTGTTTCCAATAAATTCAACACTAATTTTGAATATTTGTGTAACATTGTTACAAACTGTAGTTATCTGTTTTTGTTTTGCATTTATGGGTTCCATAGTTTTCCAACCTGGGTTGGCAAAAACTTGGGCTGTGACTTTGCAAAAGAAAGATCTATAGAGACTGAAAGTCTGGTACATGGACTTAGAACAGACCAGTGCATACAACCATTAGGGCTTGAAATTATCAATGACTGCAATTTTTGTGTCAGGCCAGTAAACTCACGAATGGCCAAGCCTAGTGGTTTGTGTTTTTTGATTGAATAATAAAAGGCTTCCTCGTTTTGTAGTATCTTTGTGAAAAATGTTGACAATGAATCTTATAAAGTGTAAAACTGTGTTTGATAGCCTTCAAGTGCAGTTTTTGTCAAAATCCAAAAGGGCTCAATAACTTCACTTTTTTCTAATATATGGTCTGTACATTTTTGAATTTTGATGATACTCTTGAAATCAAAACAGCATTGAGTTTACCTTTAGACTGGTGCAAAAGATTATTTAATTTGTTTTTGATGTCCGATGATCAAGGTCATGTTTCAAACTTCACTGTGAAGAAGTATATAAAATAAAATGGCACCTACATTTTGAAGTGAGGTTGGAGACTTGTAACTTTGTTCCCACTTTTATGAGGGCTCTATCTATTGGAATGAGTGCATCACAAAACTAAATTTGACCTTGCAGCACTCTTTTATCACAAAAGATTTGATGAATAAAATACTTACCTCAGTTTTGGCACATCACTCCAGTTGAGCTTCTTATTAGGGTCTTCTGTCTTCTGGAATTTGACGACAGGCCACTTTGGTAGTCTGGTGCTGCCTTCTCTGTTTTTTACAGCCTGACTCCTCGGCCTAGAGTTCATAAAATGTATTGTATTTAGAGAATTTATAGAAGGCAATTTCCAAATGAGCGGCTATGGACAGATCACAACATTGTTTTTTGAAACATAGGCTGCCCAATATGTAGTACCACTTTCTTAAGTTCGTGTTTTCATGAAGTGGCCATTAAGTTTTGGAAGTAAAAACTTCATTTTGGAGTGAATAAAGAAAAAATTAACAGAACAGTATTTGAACCTGCAACCTCCGAATTATTGGTATTGACAAAAAAGGGAAACTGCCTGCATTAGGGCTGGATAGCTCATGTTGGTAGAGCGCCAGCACTTTAATCCAGAGGTCACAGGTTCAAATCCATTCCAGTCAATTTATCTTTGTTCACTCCACAGTTGAAATTAAATTTACCCAGTCAGTTTTCCTTCTGGTTTAGCACTTGAATTAATAGCTAAATTGAAACACTTGCAAGAATAAAAAACTGCAGGACTGGAGAAATCAGTTTATTTTTAGTAGTTAAATTTGGAAGTAAAAAACAGTAAGAACAGTCTTCTAAACAGCAGCTTGAAAAATAGTATAAAGAATAAATGATATTTTTCCCCTTCAAATTGTAAAATGTTGTCTATGGGGGTGGACTCTTCAAGTAGTAACAAAGGGAATCGCAATCAGAGGTATATGTGTTTGTCCAGGCTCAAACACAGTTATTCAGACATAAACATTTTTAAAAATCAGAGGGAGGAATTTGATGTGTCAACTTTTGGTTCAGGGAAAGTAGGGCCGTGTCCGAAACAGCGACTTCGGCTACAGCTAGGGCTAGATCGAGCGCGCCTGCCTATTCTTCAACACTGCAGACGCGCTGATCTAGCTCTAGCTGTAGCCGAAGTCGATGTTTCGGACACGGCCTAGGACTTAAAAGTCTCTCCATGAGACATCAACTTACGAGAGCTCTCCTGTCATTGAGGTTACTGGTATTTCAACTGAATCTGGGACTGCATCAAGACTCCTGTACAATCAAATCAGAAGAAACAAAACAAAATTGTGATTTTGTCACTTCCATAATGACTTTTATAGTACACACCCCAGTGCTCAGCACACATCGGTGCATGGGTGAACTCAAACAATATTCTTTATCCCTGATACAAATTTAAAATGGATTCATCTTGTAGTGAGTGTTGGCTAGTGAATTGTAAGTGCTCAAAAGCAGAGTGTGACGTCAACAAATATATATCACAACTTAAAAAGGAGCCCAAAGGTCAAATTCAGTTGTCTGATGCACTATTTTCCACTTATGAAAGTGGGATACAAATTTTACAAGTCTCTAACCACAGGCTATCATTGCAGCACCCGCTGCTAAGAATTCCAACCCGCCTCTAGCTATTGGGCTAGCTGGGTGGTCTAGTGGTAAGACATCTGCTCTAGCAATGCAAAGGTTTTGGGTTTGAATCCCACCCGAGTGATTGCCTGTGTTTTTTTTTTCACAGAGCTCGGGAACGCACTGAGCATACAGTGCTTAATACACGTCGGTGTAAGGGAAAAAACAAAATAAATTCTTCATCCCCGATGCAAATCTATTAAATATTTTAAAATACTTACACATCCATGGTGTGTGAGACTTCTGGATCTACAAGACCAATGGCTGTTTTTCGAGTAATGTAACCATGTCGGACATGAGGTGGCTGAAAAAAGAAGAACGGTTTAAAAAATAATTGTGTGTAATTTACAAAAGTAGGACATTTTAAAGAGTGAAAACTTTATGGAGAGGGGGGAATTGTTTTTGCTGCAACAATTGCAAAAGAGTTATTAGTTAGTCCTTCGTTTTGATAAATACAAGAACTGCTCTCCTGAAGTTTCCAAGAAGAGCTCTTTGCACTACTCAATTCAAAACTTTGCACCTTTGTCTAAAATGTGAAAGTAAAAAGAATTTTATAAAGTTGGACAGCTCTTGAAGTTTAATTTAAGCATGTAAGATTTAAGGACCTCTGTCGAAAACACTTGGTTTGGACACGGTCCTACTGTAGTCAATTCTGGACAAGACAAGTGATCAGCAAAGAAAACAAACAACTTGTTATTAAAAGCAAATCTCCCTCCAAACTGACTATTGACAAGAACACTCTATACCTACCAGATCCAAAAGGTATTGGACTGTGTACGTATTGTAGTATGGAGCTAGACTGGTGTGAATATACGGTGTGTGCGCTTGGCTGTTGAAATAAACATATTTAAGTTAAACGTGAATTATTAAGTATTATAACAGTTCTACTAAAGCTTGGGAGGGGGGGGGGAGAGGTAGGGTCCGTATGATTTGGTCCTGGAGTATGGCAAAATGATCGCATCCAAAAGATATTCATGTTACGAGGTGCGAAGTGCACAGTAGCATCGGTGACAGGGAATAAATAGCGGAGAGTCGGAGACATGATTAAAGCATTTTAATTTCAAACTTTCAGATGAATCTAAATTAAATAAGGATTCTTCAAAAATCTTTTCAAATTTGAGACTCAGTGAAAATCTGGCAGTGTGTTCTTAATAACTAAGTTTGATCGATTGATTGATTGATTGATTTACAGTCAAATTAAAGGACTGCCCCTGGCCACCCCCTTCATAACCCTCCCCCCCCAGAAATGGTGAATTGAAAAGCCCCAACTCTATACTTACAATTCTGGTTTGATAATTTTTGTAGCCTCCTTTTCCAGGCTGTCCTTCAACCGGTTGAATTCTGCAACAAACTGCTTTTGCCGTTTGGATTCTTCTGTTGTTGAGTTCACTACAGCAAAGATTACAAATAATTGACTTGAATTACAGTACTATCAACAGAAATTTCCACCGAGCAAAAGACATACAAATATAATACAAAGAAAGTTTACCTGGACACTGTTTATTTTTTTCGAAAACCCCATTAATATGTTTTCATTATTTCAAAGCATTGAGTTTTGGTCTTGCCAGGTCAAAACTTATCGTTTTACTTGTTTGAAAAAAACTATAGCATTTCAAGCAATAAACATTTCAAGGGAAGTTTTCCACCTTGACTATCTTTATCCGAGTCACCCTTAACAGTGGTCCGCTGGCGAATTGCCAGTTAAAACACCTGAGGACCAGTCAACGTTATCTCCAAGTGGTCCGGCTGACTAGTCGAAAAGCATGGACCTACACATGTAAAAGCCATGTTAAATAGGAACCATAGACCACTGAAAAAAGCTGGTGGACCAGTGAAATGAGAAATTAACTGGTTCCGCTGGCTAGTCACTGAAAAAAAGGAAGGGCAAACCGTGTTTATTCCATGTAAGTTGTTCAAATCTTTCAAACAATTTGTTTTTCAACCTTACCAATGTTGTGTTACACCATGAATTAGCCTTTAGCTTTATCCCCTTTTTTTAGCAACACATTGTTGTGGGAACCGGACAAAAATGAACATCCATCAGCCGCAGAAAAACATGTTTGCATGTTACAAGTATTTTGTGATTTGTCAAAGGTTTTGTTTGTTTTTCATAGAAGAAACTCTTTGAAATAATAATTTTTCTTTCTGCAAAAAACAAGCCAAGCCAAACTTTAAATCCACCTCTATTATTGTGGTTGGAAAAATAAATAAATAATGAGCGCTTTGATATGCCCCTAGGGTTGTGATAAAGTGCTATTTTAGAATCCAGTATTATCATTAATAATAATTAATCGCGGGAAACCGCGGGTAGCACCTTTAACTAAAAATGATGAATGAGAGTGGGTTGAAAGTGCAGTATGGAATAATGTATCCACTCGTCAGAACTATATTGCATGATAAACTGGTCACCCTCCCTTGTTTGCAATGGGAATTAATCAAATATGGCATTGTGTGGGAACATAAATGGAGCATGCAGTCATTATTGTTAGGTACAACGGAATGTACACTCTTTGAATGTCAGTGGAATGAATGATGATTGGTGGAAAAACTGATTAGCGTCAGGCTGAATTGGACGAGGAGTCGACTTTGAACTGTGGGTTGTTGTATTATGTTGGTGTGTATTGTTTGGTTTGTGTCAGCCCTTGAGTAATAATAATTAATTCTGATATTATAGAGGGACAATTCATCATTGGAAACAATTCTGCAATATTAGAATATTCTATTCTGTACTGTGAGGCCAGGGCTACCTACTGCAGCCGATTTCACGATACGCTAGGATTAATCCTATCTCGAGTTAGGACGAGTAACTAGTCCTAACTTAAGATTAATCTTAAGGTTTACATGTTACAGTGCAAGGCTGGGACTCGTCCTAAGTCCTAAGATTAATCCTAAGTTAGAAAGAGTTTGGTGAAATCGACGGCAGGACCACTAGCCCAATCAAGTCCAGTTATTTAGGCACTGCAGGGTCCAGTACCCCCCCCCCTCCGACAAACACAGAAAAAGAGAAAATATTATGTAGCATATTTTCTAGCTAAAAGTGTAGTAATTAAAAAAATTGTTATTTGGGTTTTGAACACAAATTTAAGGCCCAATGAAAGTTCTGAGAGCAGACCTGTGGTTTTCCATAATAATGGACGTGTCCATGATCAAAACTAAACCCCTGTTATTACAAATTCACTTGACTGGTGGGAACTGGTGGGGCATAACTTACAGGCCTGATGCCTTGTTCTTGTAATTAAAAGTAGGGCAAGAAAGCCCCCCACCCCCCAAAAAACAACAACAAAACAAAAACAAAACAAACTATAAACTCAAAAATTTAAGAGAGGCCTACCCTATTGAATATCTATATTTTGTAAGCCTTCATACACTATAGGCTATACGGTAAAAAAGCATCAATAAATAAATAAATAAAGCATAACCTCCACCCCTCCCCCCCCCCACCCAGTGAAAACACTTTTGCAATTGTGTACATTTAAAATGTTAGGGGGAATGTGTAATGGCTTGTTGGGTTCCGATCTACAACCATCAGAACGACGGAAAGTTAGGATTTAATTTAACTATTGAGGACCCTGTAAACTAAACTGCAGGGTGAGTTGAATCTATCCCCCCCTTCAATGGAATGCTGATGTACATTTACTATAATTCCCTCCCTCCTCCCTCAAATGGACAATGATGAAATAAATTCATGCAATGGAATATGATAGAAGCCAGGTGACAATACGATGACTGTATTTCCTTCCGTGGCTAATACCTGTTCCGGTTTTGGTTCCCTTTGGCTGTCCCCTCTTCGTCCCCCTCTCTCTACCTTCATTTGTTTCGTTTTTCTTGTCTGCGTTTTCACCATCAACAGCATCTTGTTGTTGTTGTTCGTCTGTATTGTTGTTCTCCTCGGTGGTGGGTTTTTCATCTTGTTCTTCAGATGCGGGTTGCTGCTCCTGTTAGAAATTTATTTTTAGGTAATAATTGTCTGTGGCCTCAATTTTTTAACCTTAGTAGAGCCTTTCCTACCTCCATGCCACAAAGGCTAATAATGAGAACATGACACAGGCCTACGCAATTGAGTAATAGCACTCTAAAATACCAGACTGTCAGACAAACATTCCACCACTTATGTGATCACAGAATCGTCGACGCTCTAAACTGCTCTGTTCTACACTACAGTCAGTGCGCAAAAACATAATAAGACTTGGAAATGTGCGCGAATGTTAAAGAAATTTAAGGAAATTGAATTGTCAAACTGAATTTTGTACTCATCTTCCATTAGATAAAGTTCTCAAGTGAGTGGGGAAAAAATTACAAATCTTTATCCTCACATTGTATTCAATTCAAACCTTCCCACCCAGCCCAGTGCAACATTTGTCACCAAAAAACCCATGGATAAAACATAACAAATTCATTCATTCTCCCTTTTCACGCACAATTGAAATCAAGTCATGACACTCACCTCGCGATCCTCAGTTCCCTGTTCCGACATTTTGTGTCCTTTCTGGTCGCTGTTTTCCCGACACTCAGAATCGTTTCACACACACAGACAGACTGAAGACTGAAGCCTGCCACCGGAAGGTGGACGTATTTTGTCTGTTTTCAAAGCGGTGCTGTTGTGCTATTTATTTCGAAAGCCAGTCAATCAAACGTGTAGTTTACTGGCGAAGACGCAAAATTCTTGGAGTGACGAAAAACTTACATTTATTGTTAAAAAGTAGGAATCTTGGATCTAATCTTTCTCGCTGTGGTAACAACAACAAAACAATTTAACCTCTGCCTTTACTTTGTACAGCAGCAATGTGCAGATGTCTTTTTGTGTGGCGCAACACCCCCCTTCGACCCAAAGCGTGTACCCCATTCGTTGCATAGCGACAACTATTTATCTACGACTGTTGTGTGAAGTAAAGGTTGTAAACCGCTCATAAACGTAATTCAACTCAATCTGCAATAATGACACAAAACAATCATCATTCATCACACTCAAAATTTCAACGGAAGGAACTATACCGGAACGTTAGGGATGCCAAAATTTTAACTTATTTTTATTTTTTGGTTGGTTTTGAAAATCATGTGGTTAAGCGTCATATTAAAAAAACAGCCGTCGGATAAGTGAAACGTGTTGATTCACCTCACGAGAGGGCGCACAAATAGTTACACCGGTGTGCAGAGATTAAAATAAAAGTATCCCATGTGACAAAGTGTCAGGCACAAAGCGTTTCAACTCATCAGAAGAAAAAAACAACTCCATAATTACAATACAGATCGATACCATTGAGATGCTGCTAGCATTTGCTCTATTTTACGATCTTTCGACAATTATTGTTTTAGTTTGTAAAAACTAATATTGCACAATAGCATTTCACAAAGGCCCACGTAATTGATGGTCTACCTGCCTGTCTCTAATGTTGCTTGATCAGTGTGGTATGCTATTTCGGGCTCTCTCTCTCTGTCTCTCTATAAAGGAATAGAATGGCTTATTTACAAAATGTATTGTTTAACTTAGCAGCCACTAGCTGAATTGCAACAATTTACAGTAAAAAGGTAAAACAGTACAGAAATCGTTAACTTAAAAATCACGCAAAAAATTAATAAGTTTTTCAATAACATGATAGCTGTTAATAATAGGGTTTACTGTGAGGAGTGGCGCCTAACTGATTAAACAAAACCAATGTGGCAGGAGATTCTCCTAACTACAAATTGTGTAGGAACTTTATCTGATATCACCCACTATTGAATCACCTTCCTTCCCATGTTTACAGGTGGACAGGCACCGGGGCACAGACCCCGACACCGGCGTCCACAGGGGGGGGGGGGGGGGGGGGGGGGGGGGATATACCTTTGATAAAAGTAATTACAATAAACATTTACTTGGTAAGAAGTACCACACCTGTTGAGAAACGATTCCCGAATGTGGTTTTAGAAAGAGAGAAGGGTTCAAAAACAAATCAATCTCAGAAGCGTTTCTGGGCATATTGTGCATGCATGAAACGTTTCTCAGATTTTGTATTCCTGCATGGATATATACTTCTCCAGATTTTCGGCAATATCTCACTAAAGCGCTACCCCTAAGCTTCATGAAATTTTTACAGGAAATTAATTTCATTGTACGAATCTACTTCTAGATTTATAGGATTAAAATAATCAAATCCAAAAACCAATACGTTGCTTTAAGTATAAACATGAGCTTTTATCAGACAATGTAATTATAATATGCCCAGCCCATAATCAAAGTCACTAATTGGTACATCATTGCAAGCTTTTGTTCTGTCCACCATTTCGCAGTCGAGTTTTGTACGCAACTAATTCATTTGACCAATCTGACCCAACAATTTAGACCTAAATGTTACTGTATTTAGATAAAGTCGAAAATAAGAGCTGATATGAGGTCTAACAAAAATGTAAAAACATTATCTCACGCGCTCAGTCATTAGGGGCCTAAACAATATGTTTCCGTATCAGTTGATTGTGTGTACAATGATTGTATACTCGATCCGTGGCATTAGTGTGAAGTTTTTTCGTTTTGAAACAGCATAATCTTTTTCTGTTAAAATCCGTAAAAAGAGATGAAAAACTATAACATAATTATGTCTGCGAAAATTGTGCAATGTCAAAAGGAAAGCATACACATCCGGGTCAGAATATTGACCCAGATCTGGATCACCTGGGGCCAGACCTATTTCTGGGTCAATATGACCCGCGGAGTATGTGTCAAAATGACCGTGAAACGGGGTCAAACTGCCGCAGAATCCGACTTAAAATCCCACCTTTACCTCTCTTTCCGGGTCAGTCTGACCCATAAATGGGGATGACCCTCCAGGGGACTCAGAATACGGGTCAGTTCTGACCCCAAGTTTTTAAAGTGTAATGCTGAGTCAGACGACGACGAGACCCTTTGCATTGAGCATCAACGCTGTATAGGGAATGAGTGGGGGGGGGGGGGACTGTGTGAGCTGCCCCAAGTTTTTGCAACCACAAGCCATGGTGGTTATGTGATGCCATGATGTCACGCATTCTCCTATCCTGCATACCTAGAAATGATATTTTTCATGGCAGACCCGATATCCACTTTCGTGTGTTTACTGTTTAGAACCCCGCCCCCTCGTCATACTATGCTCATGGTTTGTATAGCGTCAAAAAGCGGCGATGCACAACAGTAAGGGCACACACACGTCACACGCGCACACCCCTCAAGAAGGCCATGTTTGGTATTGTGTTGTAATATTCCAAAAAATTGATCAAAAGTCACAGCAAAAGCATTCTTCATGCTTTACTATGTATGAAACATTTTTCATTATGTCCAATAACCTCTAAATCAGCCTCAACAAAGAATATTCAATGGACGACCGGTGCTGGTATGTAAATCTTTATAAAGCCGCGCAGTATAATTAAACAAAGTTTAAAGGTCAAGCAGCGGCCTAAATTGAATATTCAACGGCTTTGTCATGCACCAATTCAATAACGTTTGCGTTCACTAAATGGGGGATTACATTGCAGCAGTCATCAGCCGTTGTGTGAGCCATGAACTCTTTTGTCAGAACGGGGTTTGACGCTAACGCTTGCTCTTGTTTGTCGCTGAATGAACCATGATATTGCTAATTTTCCTGTGAACTGCTTTTTCTTCTGCACCTGTAGCAGGGACAAGACAATCTTCACGTTCATCCAATTAAGGTAAGAAGTATATTTAGAACTGAGAACAAGTATGTTATGTATGTGGGTTTTGAAGTCGAGTGTGAGGACAGTATTTTCTTCGAGTAAGGACTGGGGCACATGGGTACCCTCCCCCTTGCTGGCAACTACACTACTACTCCAATGCATACTTCACTGGTTCGCTGTGACTGTGTGAGCATAGACTATACATCTTTACTTGTTCGGAAAGAAAAGCTTGGAGTGTCATGAATTGGAAGAAAATATGGCATGTTCGCCAATGTGCGCAGCTTCCGAATTGCAGCAGCTGTTATGACTTGAATAGGTTGCCGTTAGGGGATGAAGTCTTGATGTAGCCCTACAGCTAGGGCCTACTTTTATAGGCCTACTTACTAAGTTTTAGTTTCAAATATATGCATGACAAATTCAAAGTAGCCTAGCAAGCCTTTAGTGAAGTAAAACATTGATGAAGTGGGCAACCCTAGTTAAAGCTCCATTTATAAAATGTTCACCGGGTTCTCATATTCGTAAAAATAGTATCACGACAATAGTGTCAAGTTCAAGTCACTGCTGGAGAGGCAGTGTTGGTGTCAGATATAATCATTTTTTAGTACACCATGCCCAAAATGGGCAGAGGGTACTCCCAAGGTTTTAGCCATTGGTAAAAGGGTGTCCACATTTGCCGGAAATATAAAACAATCTGGGTGCCTAAAATTGTTGACTTACAATACATTTACATGTAAATGAACAGACAAAACAGTGTCCAAATTTAAAACACCCCTCTGGCTACCACTATGCCCCCCCCCCAACATGTTCTCATACTTAATACACTATTTTCCTCTCGTAAGGAAGTACCCTGGGCCCCCTTAAACTCTCGACAGAATTCCTGGGATGCTAAACACAATAAGGAGGGGTGGGGGCGATACACCATGTCCCTTATCGAACACCAAAATGGCAGAGGCAGTGGTGTTGCCAGACCACACTCTGTGTTGGAGGACCGGGGTAGAGGGTAGGGACAAGTGAGAATAGTTGGGAAGCAAAAGAATTCATCATTTCAAAATGTATCAAAAACCGCAAGACTGATTAAAATAAGTACCGACAGTAGGCTAAGAAGTGTCGTCTAGCAAAGTTTGTTAGAAACCAAAGTAATACAATGATGTGAATTGCAACTGTGTGAATGAGAGAACCAAATCTCACGCTACAACTAAATAACTAGTATAGTAAATCTCACTGTTGTGTCTAGGTGGGCGGAGAGGAAAAACAAAAGTCTAATGAATCAGACTACAAAATAATTGTATAAGTCAGAGTTTGTGATGTCCCTGCCAATCTGTTCCCAGTCACAGCTAAATATAGATGTTTATTTTGAATATACACAAACTGTTAAGAGAAAGTCTATGCTGTCTACCATATATGCAAGTGTAAGTGCACTATACAGAGATACAATTATCAGGGTACACTGCATCACAATGACACTGTCCTTGAGTTTAATATTTACTTAGTTATGTACTGTATGCACCGTGTTGCTAACTGTCTGTTGCACGATGTCTACACGATACCGTCCGGTAGTACACGTCAAAGCATCAGCGTAGTTTTCATGTGGGTTTAACCCTGGCCTCATAGTTGTTCGGAGACTTTGGGAGTGAGCCTAAAATCCTCGTGTTCCCCCAACCAAGGAAATTTCCCACCATCGACTCAGAGACTCGTGGGATTACAAAAGGACAATCTGCATGCAGAGCCACAATCTTAG
>CM021539.1:7489027-7524538 GCA_010994315.2 Pisaster ochraceus | reverse complement strand
TGGTTGTACCCGCAAGTTTACTATTCATATTTATATTTATAGTTACTCTTACATAATGTCATCTTATTACCGATATACTGTTCATAATTCAAACGTCAAGAATGTGCGTATTTACGGAGCTCTGGAAGTTCCAGCTGATTTGTCGACACCATCAGATCATTTGTCGACATCTATAAAGTAGGCCGTCGAATACCAACATAATTGAACCTATGAGTACGACATCTTAGAACTAGGGTATCGACATTTTGAGAGCAGAATGTCGACTTCCCCGATGACATCTTGAAAATTATTGGGGGGTTTTCCAGTATGTCGACATCCTACTACAGGATCTCGTCTTTTTTTGCAGCATTGCAGCATTTTTCCCAGTCATCCTGCTCTTATTAGCTTAACTCTGTTATATATTTTTGGAACCATCAGAATTATACAGATTGTGCCTGCATTTCACCAAATGGTTCGGACACCACGGGTTATGCAGTGGGCGGCAAGTGTGAAGACGACTGCTCGACCATGTGGGTATTTGTCGTACTCGTATTCTCGATGGCGCTGTTCACATTCATTGCTGTTGTACCAACGATTACAGCGACAATAAGGTCAGTGTTTACTCTGCATACATGTTTGAAAGTTTTTTCCGACATTATATTTTGAAACTGTGGAGGGAACTGACTCTCCGAATCTGTGTCAAACTAACCAGAAACTGTGTCAAACTTAGATATAAATAGAGTCGAAATCCTCATTTGGAACCACAAGATGGGGATTCCCGGTCAATTAGCCTTTTCCATGAAGTATGCTAATTACATTCACGCACGAATACAGACACAGTTGGTTGGCAAACAGCATAGCTGTGCACTAGGCAGACGCACAAACGCGAATGCGTCACGCCACAATCAGCCTCAGACAAAGAGGCGCGATGCCAACCCCGTTCCCAGTGGTGTACGATTTCGCCGCGTTGCGTCATTTTCCCCCCATGAATGCCTCGCTCGATCGTAAGTAGTCACTTTTAAGAGCCAATCAGCGCTGTTTTTCAGTACATCCCTACCAGGCCGGATAAGCGACGAGGTATCGATACGGCGCACTGACCATGGTAGCGAGGCTGGCGCAATGTTCCCTCATTGTACCCGCGTAGCGTAGTGCGCACGCGGGAAGTGAAATTTCGCATATTTCATTGGAAAGGGCCATTTTGATCCTGGAGTTTTTAAATACTAATTGTAGATCATTATGGGTGTCGATGCGCACCTTTTATCACAGGAAATCAATGTTTGTCAACTCACTCCTTCTCACCAGTGAATGTGATTTATCGAAATATTTTTTAAAACAGTCATTGTTTAATTAAATGGTTCTCATGATAATCGCTTTGACTAATTTTCGTCTCTACCCCTATTTCCTTGAATTTTCCAGGTGTGTTTCGCATTCACAACGTGCCTTTGCTCTTGGTGTTCAGTCCTTAATGTACCGCGCAGCAGGTAAGTCAAATTAGACGTTTAAAACCGCCCACTTGCGTCTAACAATGTTTAATCTATCAGACTTAAAATGATCTGCCTCTTGCCACGCTATGACCTGACTGTCAAAAAAACTGTTTATTTATGTTGCTACTGTACTACATGTGTACTTTAAAATATAGGTCTTTTATATTGATTTCAATTGTGCTTATTTTTACCGGTGTGTTTTTGCTTAAACCTTTTATTGTGTAATTTTCTTACTGATATGTTGTATTGTTAATATGCGCCTAGCCTTCGAACAGGCTGGACCTGGAGAGAGCGAAACGTAAATTCAATAAATTATTACTGATATTATATTATTACTGCCATTTATTACAACACCAGATATGTTTCACAAGGGAATCCAGTTTTTCCTTGAGCCCAATCCAACTCAGGTGATGTCATTTTATTCAGTGACCTCCCACTGCCAGCTAAAACCTTTTGCCTCCCTCTCTAGCCAGTACAAGAACTTGAGATTTTTCTGTGTGGTATATGTAGGACGTGTATTGTCGTTGCTGCTTTTGGTGTGGTTGTTTTTGACTGTTTATCTACCAAGTTGCAATTTTTTAGTATTTTCTATATACATCTCTTCTGGCTGGCCAGAAAATGTGTTCTTTTTATCGTAGGTGAGTTTTATTGTGAAGTGTTGATTTTATCAACCCCTGCTTCACTTTCTCTATATATTTTCATACTCACTGTTTTATCTTGTTGATGTGTCATACAACTGTTTTATTTGAATATTGATGAATATTTGTAGTTGCTGGGCACCTTTGAAAAACAGTGTTTCACTGGAACGTATCCAAATGATAAGGAAATAATAACATAAAGTGGGACCGTCGTCTACAAGCTTTGCCTCTTATTGGACCCCTCTCCGCAGTATCACATTTTTTACTTCTAATCTCTTTAATTTCATAAACATAATTTATGTAACTGTTGGTGATTTACTTTTTTCGGTTTAATACTGTGCAATAAAATAAAAATACCACCTAAATAAGCTAACAGTATCCTAGAAAGGCCTATTGACTCAAAACATTTCCCTTATTTATTCGAAATGTTAATGGTAATGTGAAACAGACAATTTGAAATTCTGCTCGTGTTATTTCACCAGGAACCGTACCAGGCCCGATCATTTTCGGTACCATCATCGACAAGTCCTGTGTCCTGTGGGAGAACTCTTGCGGTGATTCCAGACAGTGCTGGCTGTACGACAACACGTCAATGAGCGTCAACGTATTCATCTTATTGGCTTCACTCAAGCTGGGTTCGGTCATATTCTACATAGCGTGTGCGTTGTCATATAGGCCGCCCCCTGTCGGCGTGGACAGCGAAGATGCGCGGGTGAAAACTTCGTCGCTCAACAAGAAGCAGGAAGTCAACACGGTGTCGACGCAAAATACAGAAATGTAGATGCAGTCGAGACCCCGGAACTGTGTTTAATTTAGTTTTTGTACCCTGTTTATCAATGAATTGAGGAAAGTATTTTGATACTGGGCCCCTTACCCTTACCATGCTGGCTGCAGGGAGGGTGTACCTTTTTTGCAATTACTCCAAAAATTCATGGAAATAAAAACCTACTAAGCAAAGAGCACTGGAGAGCTGTTGATATTAAAAAAAACATCGTAGAAACGACAGCCTTTGAAGTGGTGTGGTTTTAGAGAAAGACGTAATTTTTAAATTAAAAAAAAAATATGTGAAAGGCTTCAGGCATGAAGCCTCCCTCAGGCATACGAAACCACACAAGTCTATTCGACAAGGGTGTTTTTTCTTTCTTTCATTGATAGTTTCTTCCAACTTCGATGACCCATTGCGCCTCATTTTTCACAGGTTAATTTTACTTAGTTGGGATACACCAAGTGAGGATATTGGTTTTCGACAATGGGAGACTTTGGAACGAAAGGTGGCAGTAGACTAATAAGATAAATGTCATTTCCCCCCGTAGTTCTGACCATACATTACCGAGAATAATGGATTTACCTGGTAAGTCTGCTGCCACCTAGTGTCCCCCAAAAACCAATTACCAAAAGTATACCCTGCCTTTATTTAGCAAGTCACAGTTTACATCTGGGTCCAATTTCAGAGAGCTGCCTGAAAACAGAGCATTTTTCGTAACTCATTAAGCAAAACTTAGCAGGATACCTGTCAAAGACGGTGCATTTGATATGGTACTTTAATGTCTGGTAACCTTATACTGGTAAGCAATTAAGTATACATATTTTTGTTGTGCTTATGCAGCTCGAAAATTGGGCCCGAATTTAGTTTTCATTTTTCAGCAAAGATTTGTTTTCCTGCTATATCAAGCATCCGATGACCACGGGTATTACAAACACAAAGTACTGTGTGTTTAAATGGAGGCAAACAGAAATGCAAATGAGCAAAACAGAAATGCAAGTGCGGAAATAATTTTATGCGTGAATATTTTACCGAATATTACAATTAAGGAAGCTCTTTATTGCTTTATGTTCAATTGTCATTGGCCTACTTTTGGCAGACATTTCAGACTGTTTTTTTAATGTCTGCCTGGTGAAAAGAAACGGTGTATTATTCCAGATAAACATAAATCAAGCGTCACTGTCACTGGGGATACTTTTAAAAAAAAAACTTCTTAGAATCTATAAGTCCAGGGGGTGGGTTACAAAAATACTTTAAATGCAACTCTACACTTTCTAAGATGTGGATGCATGTTCCAGACTTGTTTCGTCAGCATTGACTCCACCCATGAACCAACAGGGAATATTCCCGTTTCTATGCACAAACCCCTTAATGGAGTCTTGGTGTGTGCTCCCAATTTGAGATAAATGGTGGACACAATACTATGGCACTATTTAGGTTTGGGTAAATTGGTCTGTATGACCCAAATTAAGCAGTGCACTCCTATAGTGTCCACCATATTTTAAGAATATTGTTTTGCCCCCCCCCCAAGTTACGGGCCTGCCTATGGGCTTCTGGTAATCCTTGGAGCTATGCGTGAAGTGGGTGTGGCTTACCGCGGAATTACGTCACACGATAAGATGCGTGAAGGAAACACGAACTTTGAAGCAGTGCGCGCATAATGACGTAGCACGTACGCGTAGAACAACCATGTACACCTAACCTCTGTATCGAACAAAGTTATAAGAACTTCAATGTGTTTTCATGTTTTATTATTTGAACATTATGATTATTTGTAAAGGGCCTCCCTATAACATACATGTACATTTTAAGGTCAACATTGATCTGTATAAATTTAGGATTAAGAGTGATTGGTATTATTATTAATAGAGTTTGAAGCTATATTTTCTAAAAGGTATGATCTATAAAAATGTAAATTTCGTGAAAATTGTGTATAATGATAGTTATTTGTTTGTTGACCAGCCATAATTATGTAATAAACTAACATTAATTCTAGGAAAACGCAAAAGAACCCAACTCATTTTTTTAAATAGATATTTTGGGTCAGGTGACTCCTCTCATGGGATTGTGCAAATAAACTGTGACATCATTGATATTCGTTGACCAAAAGCAAACATTGCCGCAATAAAGTCCATTGTTGGGGGAAACCTATAGTCAGCATGACACGTTTTCGAGTCAGAACTACCTAGAAACTGAGTTGGAAAAACTCTCAAAAAATCAGATTCCTCGTTAGTTTGACCGACACTCGCGGTCAGTCTAACTCGAAAACGGGTCATTGTTGCTATACCGAAAATGGCCCTGGACCCTCGCACCTGGTTCTGCATCAACTCTGAACCAGTGAATTGAAATAACAAGTGATTTGCAATTTAGGGGTCGGCATGACATGGAGAGTAGACAGTTACATTACAACTTGGTCAGTTCCTTCAAAATGTGCAAGTTTGAGAATCTGTAATTTACCAACTGGACCTTTAAAAACACAATGCAGCCATTTTTGTTTTCATGTTACCAAATCGAGGCTGGGAGGGTGAAATAGTCGGACTCCTTGTCGGTATAATAAGAACCAGATTTCTAAGTTGATGTTGTACACGGGGAAATTTAAATACCATGATTGTTTAACTGTGCTAAAGGTCTGACTCACGGCCCCACCATTTTCCAAAGCAGCCCGAACCGCTGCTACAGAGTTCACCTCGGTTGAGTCCGCATCTTAACAAATGACGATGAATTAATATATAGGGTCGAAAAGTCCACGCCACTAACTTATTTTTGCATTTGCATAGGTCCTTTCGGTTGTTAAGCAGTTTGCAACAGCAAATTCTATTTTCTCATTAAAAAGTTGGTTCAAACTCTCATTTGAACTTGCAAGAGTGGAATCACTAAGGGTTGGCTAGAGGCGGGCTGGCTGAGTCCTACTTGTTGTTCTAAGACCATCTGTAGGTTCCATTTCAATGGCATCGTACTCTGCCCAGTCCATCCCCGTTACGGATCTGTCTCTCCGTACGGATATAAACGCTACGGCATGCATGGCCAAAGATAGAACCTTGAGGACCAAGACTGTCGCGAGGAAGTACACTTGGTGTTTGACCGAATCGTAGAGGGCGCACTCGTGGTAGTACTGGGCATCCGGAGAGCTCCAGAGGACACATGATTGGTTCAGGATTGAGCTGAAGTACGCTATCGCTGGTACATAACCTGTACGATACAAATAAACAAATCATATATTTTGGAAATTTGTAAACGCAGCATAAGCAAAACATTTGCAAGATTTAACGAATAAATGTTTACAGATTTACATATTAGACTAATTTATTGGTTTAAAAAAAGGTCAGTGGAAAACTTCCCGTGAACTTTTTTTGCCTAAAGTGTTTCAGTTTTTGACAATAAAGTTGAGTCAAATAGGTTTTGATTCGAAAGTCCAATGTTGAAAAACCGTGATTTAAGAAAACAGAAAATTTTTCTCGTGACTTTGAGGACCGAATGAGCTCAAAACTTTAGTGGGTTTGTTATTTGTATGTACGGTAATGTATACTGGGTGAGATTAATATCAAATGTCCTCGTGCATTAAAATACCGCATTAATTTTTGTTTCTGTAGACCCCAAACGCTTTAGAACAATGACGGTTGTATGAAGGCCGATCCATCAAGCCCCGCCCACCAAAGCGGCCGTATATCAATGCACTCGTGACGCATCCGCCATGCTATGCCTAGCCTTACTTCAAGACCGTTTGTGGCTTGAACAGCAGTGTAGCCGCGAAGCGACTGGAACTGGAGACCACTCGGCCGCACACATAAAGACACAGAAATTAGTCAAGACCTGGGGCAAGTCTATAGGCGACCCAACCAGAAACATGCTTTAGCTTTGGCCATTGGTTAAGGGTTTTCGTGGATTCGGTTGTGCCACGGTGAAAAAGCTGTTCTGACCAAACCGTAACCGAGATGGTGGTTCGGTTAGGCTAGGCTTGGTTTCAAGACGGTAGAATTTATAAACTATAGTGAAAAGTGTGTACTGAAATCACAAAAAAGACTAAACGCCGAGGCAAAATCCTATTACTTGAATAGATTTTAAAGACTATAAGTTCCATCTCGTGAACAAAAGGATCGTACATTTAGAGAACATTCAGGGGTGTACAGCGTCAAAACATTTGTCTGACTACCGACCCGTTTTCACCTACAAATCTCCGAATTTTCTTCTGTCAGTGTGTCACCAAAACACCCCCATTTTAAATAAACCAGCGCAATACTTACCGAGCAAATGCCATAGAGATACATGGAAGCTCAGGGCCGCTATTCTATCAGCTCTGACAACGCACCTTTTGATAATGAAAACAAAAATAGTTTATACTGTGCATGATTACGATAACGTGGCGCCCTGTAAGGCCTATAAAAAAAAGTAGTTGCTACACACACTTTTAATTACGGAGGTTGCAAGATGTCATCGAAGTCTATTTGAATAAAACCCTTTGTAAACGAAGAACTTGTAACGCTAGATGGCAGCAGACATACCAGGTAATTTGTCATTCAAGCGAGAGACCTGTTTGGTCGCAACACACTCGTGCTAAGTTGTCAGCACATGCTTCCAAACTTTATACAGGTATGCTTTGCACTTTTTCAACGATTTTTTGTATGCCTGGATGAGTTATTTTCAGCCTATTTGTTTGCCTGACAAATAAAGTTTTGTAACTTGCTTCCGTCTATCATTTTTAATTGACACAGATTTTGTACACAAAGGGGGCTTGTTTAAAAAAATTCAAACAGAAACTAGAAATGTCCCCCAGAAAAAATGGTGCATCCCGTGTGCCACCCTAACATTTTACCCTAGTTTCGGTGCTGTTTTGTGGTATTTTCTCGAGTTATAAACTGATGGGCTAACGGCAGGAGTACAAAAGTACAAAAGTCCAATTAGAATGAAATATTTGATCGTATGTCAAAACTCTCTTCTGGTGTAGACAATAATTATTTTTTTTGTTGACAGAAACTTGCTGAAATCTACTCCGCATCAGCAGAAAAGAATAATAGCAAGAAAAGTTCTCAAAGAACAAATCTACACAACAAAGTGGATAAGTACTTGGTGTTACAGCAAACTGAATATACATTGATACCTCACCACACAATCCCTCACAACCCCGAAAATTGCCAGTTTGGAATGTGCCGGAAATAATGTGTTTGACAGAATGCCGGGTGCACTGGCCCAATATCATTCCAATAATCACCATAATAGACAACGGGAAAACATGATGACAAGATTGATGAAACGTATAGGCTTCATTTAACTCACCTCATTGATATCAGGATCATGGGTCCAAATTGAAACCCTGTCGAAAAGAATACGATAAAGACAACGAGGAAGAAGAGCAACGTGTTGCTGCAGGCACTGGGGCACGGCCCGGACAATGCGTAGCCTCCAATGCTGTCCTTGGAACTGTTACCCGTGCTCACAATACACGAACACTCGCTGAAATTCTACACGAAAAAGTAAAAAAACAACAATGAAACACAGTATTATGTGGTGGTTTAAAAGGATGAAGTGCCACCCGAATTGTGTGTGCAAATGTCCTAACAGAAAAGGGGGCAAACTGCATCTTCCGATAAATTCAACACTTGGTAAACGTTTACACTCTGTAGCCAATATACTGCCTTCTCACCCTTAGTGACATTTGGTAAACGTTTACCACTTTTCAACCAATAGGTAAACGTTTACACTCTGCGATATTATAAATCTAGTCATCCTTATAGTAACACTTGGTAAACGTTTACACTCTTCAACCAATAAACCACCATCACATAAACATTATCCCGCCATGTGTCTGTTTATAATATCCGTTTACACCTTCAGTGAAAATAAATTTTCACAGAGTCCTCTTGAGTTTAATACGGAAGCTCAAGGTGACCAAGTGCGTTTCGATGATATAAGTTTAACATCAACTCCATATCGAAGAATTATTAGTTGCTACTTTACCGTGAGTTTCAAGCCTTGCGAATCGATCTTGTCCCAGGGCTGTTCCGTGAGGCAACCGGCTAGACACGGCGAGAGATACGTCTGACCATTCGATCCACATACGGGTTTAAATATCTTTGGACATTTGCAGTCTGCGTTACACGTGGCGTTCAGATTGGTCCAGAAACCATTGAAAGTCCTGTGATTAGAAAACACCAACGGCGAGTGAAAACCCCATATCAAAAACTTTATGATGAATATTTAGTATGCTTGAAATTTCCAACGTGAAACAATCGTTGTGTTTAGAGGGTATCAAAATACCGATGGCAGAAAACAACATTTTTTAAGCCCCTCACCAATTATCAAAGTTCGTGAATTTCAAAATTATTGTTTGTTATTTTGCTGGAATTGTTTTAATATTAATGGTGGCCCCAAAGGGACATTGACATATTGAAAAATTTCACGACTTTTGTCGTAAATTTTGGACGCCTCATTTCACAACAAAATTAATATTGACGACTATATTTATGACAAGCATAAGTCGTGAATAATGTCGACACTATAATGACAACATTCAAGAATTTTGCACAAGTCGTAATTGTTGGCGTCAATATTTCACGACTTAAAGGCACAATTCGTGAAACTTATCATGAATATTGCCGTCAATGTTATTCGATGTTCCTTCCGGGCAACCATTTTAATACAATGTGTCGTGTTTGAGTGACAACCTGGCATCTAGAGTGGGTGCCGTAAGGGATTCACCTATTTTCTCGTCGATTGCCAGCCATTGCAGTGCTTGTCTAATTATTGGAGTGGCAACATGTCTTCCAGAGTAGATGACACGTTAGTTTACCTAATCAGCATTGCATTTAATTCATTTCTTATTCGAGTCACATCATGTCATCTAGAGTACTTAAATTACACCGGCAAGGCCATTTCTGTCGGCACTGCAATGTGTAACCATTTGAGTGGCAACATGTCGGCCGTTTAAGTCGTGCTACGAGTTAAACCGTTTCGACGTAAAACAATCAGCTTACCCTTCCGATGGTGAATGTCGACTGCCTTTCATTATGTCTCCAGCGATTGGGGCATCCGAACATTGAAATATTGGAAGAAGCCACATGAACAACAGCGCCACCACGCATCCAATTAGCGCCATGCGACTGAGCCCTTTCATTTTAATTTTTCGGCTTAGGGTTAGCCCTGCTGACGTCAAGATACCAAAGCAGATACTGGTGATAACCGCCGTGCCTATCGAATAACAGAACACAACAAAACATTTTCAGAAACTATTCTTTCGTAGGATCGACGTGAGAATTCCAATATTTTCGATACAATACTTGTCAATCAGCAAGCCAGAATGAATTCTTGCTTACTCCTGAAGCTTAGCAGTTGATATTGATTAAAACGTCAACCATTCTCAACCCAGTCATTTTAAACTAACAGTGCTTATAAAACGACTACATGGTCTATCTATGAACATAAAAATAAAGAGCTGAAACTGACGCTCGGCTTCAGCCGCGTTCCGGACCATTTTGCCCACATGTTCCGTTATTTAATGTGACACATTTAGTTGAAAATAATGAAATGGTCGGACTTAATACATACATCTGACATAATGATGTCCCAAGCGTAATATGAGTCGGGCGTAAAGGCTTGACGAACACAATCAGTGACACATAATGGTTTGTCGAACACAATGAGTCGAACGTACTGGTTCGTCGAACACAATGAGTCGGACGTAGTGGTTTGTCGAACACAATGAGTCGGACCTTATGGTTTGTCGAACACAATGAGTCGGACGTAGTGGTTTGTCGAACACAATGAGTCGGCCATATTGGTTTGTCGGAAATGTTGATACAGACACAATGAATTTGCATAGTTCCAAATCGATGGTCAGACACAATGCACTGGCCCAGCACGTTGAACACACTGGTCAATCCAGAACAGCCATCCCAAATACCTACCAATGTAAAACTTGGCTGGTCCCCGTCCAACTGCAGTAACTCTACCAATGTATCTCGGAAGGAATATCAGGAAACCCGTCAGCAGGGCTACCTCACAGCTCCCACCGAGCCCGTAGCACACCAGTTGATTGCTGGTCAGAATACGTCGCCATCGTGGTCTCACCTTGCCATCTCGATAAAAAAAAGACACATTGTACGTAATGAAAATGTTTAATGAGTGTGAGCAAAGACCTACAAGCTTAGTAGCATTTCGTTTCAAAACTAAGTGTTATGTGGCCAAGTTATCAACCGTAGTGCATTACAGTATTTTGTGTGTGTGTGTCAATGGATATATTTACCTCGCTGTGGAGTTTCCTCTGCACTAACAAGACGTCTGTACTGTAAGCCATTCTCAGTTCGGTTCACCCCTCCTGGAATGAGCCCCCTAGTCTCACTCACCAGCCGTTTGTATCGATCTTTCGCCATGAATATAAAGACGCCGAGGACGAGCGCCACCAGTGCCGAGCAGAAGAACCCCAACCACCAGAGGGCGACCGTGGTAGTGTCTGCGTTGCCCACATGGTGCCACATGAAGAAACTGACGAGGTCTCCAAACCAGATGCCGAGTAGGTAAGAGCACAAGAGAATCGCTGAAAGAGGGGGAAGTATTTTTTTCGTTTAATGTATTGCTGATAATGAACACACTAAAAACCCACCCCAAAACACAACAACAGCAACAGCAACAACTACAAAACACAAGCCTGATGGAAGATTGAACATCCACCATACGATCGACAGTAGGCCGTTCTGGCAGATTGTTGCCCGTGTCCATCGGGGTATTTTTCTTCCCTCTGTTCAGGAGGAGTCAAACCTAACTGTAGGCAGTCGGTGGATTCTTTTCGACGTTTGGCAGGGTCTGTTCAATGACACTTCACAACGTCTGCCCAGTAGTATACAATTTAAGTGCGTCTGGTATATTCTGGCAAAATAAATGATATTACATTCAATATAGGCCTACTATATCAAAAACTTCTATGAAAACAACATTTGAGGGCAAACTCATGGTGGCGCTCTGTATTGTGAATCCCCTCATTTGTCAAAGACCTTTTTTAACGTTCTTACCTACATAAAATGGCGTGCCGAAACCCCGTAATCTATCTTCAAGGTAAGTAAGACCGAGAGGGAACTGCGGGACTGCCCCCGTACCAGCTAGCATCAGACCGATCACCATCCACGCTACACTATTCCAACTCGCCTTGGGTGGGGCATCATCATGCACTGACCAATTGCCAAACTGGGCTACCGTCTCTCCACACATATCGTATTTCCCGACATACCAAGGCCCGTGTTCTAGTTCCGACCGGACGATCACGTACGGAATACAAACTATCAGAAGTCCAACCCCAACCAGGAAACCCCCGAAGCCGATGCTCTTCGGTCTGTGTAACTTCCTGTCCTGCAGTGCCATGACGACAACAAAGATGATGAACCCGAAGTCGAAGGACAAGGCCAGGGTGACGGTCTCCCCGCCGGTCAAATCCACGTCCTCCTGTAGGATCCGCAAGATACCGTGGACCACACCGCGGCAGGAAAAACTTGTGACGAACATCAGGAGGACGAGCGCGATGAAAAAAGTCCTTGTGGAAACCACCGAGGTAAAAGGGCGTGCATCTCCCGCGCAGCCTGCTCTGCTGCGTGACACATCCCTGCTCGGCGTTGCGTTCGTCTCGGAGACTCTCCGCTCGTCGAGGCTGCCCACCTTCTGCTCGGCATCACTCGACAGTGCGATGTCCTCTTCTGCTGTGAACTCGAGCTGTAGATATGGAGAACTCGGTGGTGATGCCATTTCTGTCATTGCGTAAGGTCATCAATTTCCTGAAAAGAAAGAAATACAGACGGGGAGGGCATGACAAAAATAAATTATATACATTTTCTTTCTTGCAAACACAACTGCATTTAAACCATTCTTTGTTGAAAGTGGTTGTCTGTAAGTTGCTTAGAGTGACACAGCATTCAAATAATGACAAAGTTAGCATCACTTGAATCGTCTGATGGATAAACAGGGCGTTGAGACGAGAGTATAGGCCTAGTGCTCCTTCCGCAGAAGGACGATTTCACGTGCGCTCTCGTCATTCTGGTCCCCAGTGTTCCAGTTTGGCCATTGCAATGCTAAACTCCACTTCGCTGGGAAAAGGCCAGCCTATTTCCCAGGGATGTGATAGGCTGTTGAAAAAAAACCTGAACTGTGAGCGCAAAGCGCGAAAGCTTGCGAGGGCAAAAACTTGTGAGCTCGAAGCCTACTTACATACATTAATTTTTTGTTTTAAAAGCCCTTATCTGCACTCTGGTGCATTCTATTTGGTTTTATCTTTATTCTTTTTATGGTGTTAATAAAAAACTAAAAACAACAACAACTTTTTTTTTGGGGGGGGGTTAAAAAAACGGATTTCCAGAAAAAACGGAGAAACCACATCCCTGATTCTCAAGCTGTCTCTCTTTATGTTGACTTTTAGCCCTAATCGAAACCCTTACTTCGGCTCCGGACTCGGGCTAAGGCTCTCTCATTTATTTTGGAAACGTGCACTTTCTATACGGGGCCTCAAACACGCGGATGGAGCCTTGAGCCAAGCCTCGCTACCATGGGCAGCGCTCCGTATCGATACCTCTCGTCACCTCTCGGTATGATCAAGCAAGGCACGCTGGGAAAAATGGCGCGGCAAGATCAATCACCCCTGGGAACGAGGATGCCTTGAGCCTGAACCCAAGCCGAAACCGCGATTTCGGAAAGAGCCTTGACCTTCAGCGGCCCATTTACAAAGCCGCAAATCTGTAAACGTTTACTTTGATATGGGGCTTCGAACAAAACGAAGCCCGAAGCTTAATAAACCCGTGGTTTCGAAAAGAACCTTAGAGTGAGGGCAAACCTGCTGCCTTTATTACGACATTTCTTTTTATGGCTTGTGATTGTATGCATTGTGACGCACAGTCACTACGGTAAACAACACCTAAGAGTCCAAAGGTGGTAGTAGTCAACTCAATGACTCATACAAAACCCCAGTGGAACAACATCATCTTGGCCATTAGTGTTTCTTTGGCTGATTAATTACTTTTCGGTTATAATACAAACTAAATGGGCACAAAACCGTGACCGTCTTTCACGTGATGATAAGATTAAAAAACAAAAAAACAAAACAAACAAAAACACGTATGTCCTATAAACCAGCTGATACTGATTGCGAAAGAACGCGTTTAACACAAAAAAACATGTGCAACTTACTTGGTTTATAACTTACAATATTGTTAGAAATTCCTGTTTGATAATAATAATAATAAAAAGGTGGACAACGAATAGTCCATTCACCTTAATTAGGGCTTTATGGAAAGATTTAACATAGAGAGTGTTACATACCATGGGAAATTAATTTTGTGTACAATGTTCTGCACTATCAGTTTACTTTACCAAGATGTATACCATCATAATCAATGTATCTACTATATGCACACAAGTAGGAAAAAAACAAACAAACAAAAACAAAATAAACAAACACCCCCAACACCCCAACAAACAAACAAACAAACAAACACCCCGACAGACATCTTTAGGAGAGCGACATTGTGGGCTTTCCCCGGGTGTTGTCTATGATCCCTTTTCTTTAATCTGTCCTGTTAAAAACATTGTGGGCTTCACCCCCAAAATGTCAAAAAAGCCCATAACTACAGTTCCTACCTAAAACTCACCCTACAATGTATCTCTCGTACGGATAGACCGACCGACAGACAGACAGACGATAAGACAGACAGACAGACAGACAGACACCCCAACAAACAAACACGTCAACAACCCAACAAACAAAAAACACCCAAACAAACAAAAACAAACAAACAGACACCCCGACAAACAAACAAACAGACACCCAAACACCCCAACGAACAAACCCCAAAACAGGTTTAATTTCGTAGCGTGTGCCATTCAATTTGACACAAGTGATCATTCACAGGAAGCTCGCTGTTATCAAACACAATTAAAAAATGTAACCATTCATTTAGGTTTACTATTCGACTGTAGTTAAAATGACTAATATTGACGTGTTTACATTAAAAACGACAAAAGTGAGTAAAAGAGAAAAAAAGTAGGCCTAAAGTGATAAAATGAGTAAATACTCAACAAACAAACAAAACAATAGTCAAAAACAGTGGAACCAGACAGCACAAAAAGCATCGTTCAAAAAATTTGCTGACTACAAAACTTAGGAATGGGTCTTATACAATGAATGGTTGCGTACCAGCCACACAAGTGCTAACAACAACTAATGAAACCCTATAGATGTTGGGAGTGAAACCAGCCGAATTGCAATAGACAAGTATGGATACCTGACACTTTAATGACAAAACATCGTTGCAGCAGGTTTACGGCAGGGTGGCCGAATATACCTGTTTTCTAATTAAATAATGTAATACAAATATTACCAGAGTTGTGACCTGCAGAAGGAGTTTACTGTGCGAAACGTCGAGACCACACTCTCAGTACTGGTAAACCATAACTTCCTCCGAAACAGACTCGTTTAAAGCTTGTCACTCGCAGTGAACCCGTTTCCCCCTGCACACATTGCCAAGGTAGAGTTCAACTCGTCTGTATATGTTGAAATCTCAATTCATACTAATCCTAAAATCAAACTTTAAGGGACCGTTTCACCTGACCCCTGGTGGCGAACAACAAAGTGAATCTGCAGCGGGATTGAGTCGACCTCAGACGGCATCGACGGCCTATTTAGAATACAATCCGCATTGTTAGCGTCATGTACGCCGTCATCAGTGCACACTGAGCCCTGGCGTAAACCCACCGGTGGAAATGTCGTTGAACAGTGTCGCGATGGCAAAGTCCTTTTTCAATGAATGTAAACATGACCTGTAACGGTTGGTGTTTACGATCGGCGTTCCAGATGTTGAAACCTGCTCGTAACTCAGACAGGTAGGTTTATAAGACTTGCTCTTAGCTTACAAGAACGGTGCAGGAATTGGGTCATTAAAAGTAAAAAGTTGCAAAATTTCAACACTAAATTAATTGTAAAACCAAAAAGGAGTTTTTAAAATTGTATTTGTACACTGCTTAGCCTACAATTATTATTTTTTTTAATGAAATTTTAATAACTTATCACAAAACCCTGGCATAAAGTAGTAAAGATGATGTTGCAAAGGTAGAAGGATATCATTTACTGGGGAAAAGATACCAGTTTGAACAGTTACAGTTACGTTTTTGGAAATGAGGGGTCCAAAGATCGAACCTTGAGGCACCCCGAGTAAAACTACACAAAATCTGAAAAGAGCCACGCCCTGGGTTATAGCAAAAAAGTGTAGTAGTTTAATTTGTTTGTTGAAGAAAAACTGTTAATTTGAGAAGTGAATGCTAAATATATGTAATGATGACAATTTGTTCGTTGTGTTCAACCTCAATCATTCGTCTGTATATTATAGATTGATTGCAGATGACGCCAGTGGCCGCCATCTTTGGTGACAAACAATGTAAAAGTGCATGATTGGGTGCACGCGCTGCGCGCGACTCTCAGCCAATGATAGCCTTTCGCGCGTGCACGTTACATCAACGATGGCGGCCAATGCAAGGGGTCTATTGACACATACCCGACGTATTATAGGTGAAAGGATTGTTTGTGTCAGGATGACCTCATCGAAAAGTGATCTGTTCTGTTCAACAGATGCCTGGATATAAGGGTTTGGTTAAAACAAAACGGTTGTTGGTAGACGAAAAGCACACGTCAAAATGCACAAAAAAACGTCTAAATAAACCTCGTCGCATCATTTTAATACTATCCGTCTATCTAATTTTGAAAAGTCAAACCATATACGTCCTTGTGAAGCATCTGGTGCAGCGCCCTCTGTTAGCCACTAATAATGCTCTAAAGCATAAAATACGATGCCACAGGAAAAAGTACAGTCAAAAGGTCAAAACACAAATCAGTAGGCCTACTATCATTTCTCGTACTTAGCATGCATCGTTTATAATTGTCGCTCATTTCTTTGTACCTTAATTCGGTCAAATAATACAATATAGTACAATGGCTTGCATCTAAGCATAGCTAGATCGTAATAAAATCAGACATTCACAACACACACACACACCAGGCCAATGTTTGGGCCGAGGTATAAATGCTTCTATCTCTGCCCTCTCCGACTTCGAGTCGTCACAATGTTTTTGTTTTTTCTAATTTTTCATAGTCTGATACAACAGTTTTCTAACGCTTATAATCTTAAAAATCTTAATTATTTATTTAATAATTGATTTATTTATAAGGGCTGACCACAATTGCTTTGCCCTTGGGATGGGACAAAGCCGTGGTCCCGTATACCAAGATTGGTATTGCACGCAAAAGAAACAAGAACACTTATCGGGGAAGAGGAGGGGGTAGGCCCACAGCCCCTGCATTTCTGGTTCACACAGCAAGTACCCTTGTTCACAGGTTTTCCTCGGGCTTGCGAGCTACAGTGATTTATGAGGCACCCTTGGTTGCATTACCAGAAATCTATAGTAATAGTCATAGTAATAAATGACTGACGACATTGTGTGTTATTTGTTAATAAACCGATGTGTAATTGGCACTGTTTATACTCAGTGCTCACACGAGCTCTGTGGAAAAAATTACAAAAGTGAATACATAAAATTTAAAAAAATATTTAAAAAACAATCAAAAATGCATACTGCTCGGGTGAGATTCGAACCAGCGACTCCTGCCAGCCTATAGGTAACGTTAACTCAGTGTTGAATTATTATGTTCCCCCATGGTTCAACCCCCCCCCCCCAATAAAATCAATACAAACAAAGTTTGTACAAGTTCCTTTCAAAAAGTACTCGCAAGGAACGTGATTTCCAATATTCCACAAGACATATAACCCTTGACATTCAAATCCATTATCTGGATGATTGAACGCCACCTGTGAAATTGTTGACAGCAACTTGGTTACTACCCACAGGAGAGTACGCGACTTGTATGCAAGGACCAAGTGTCTAGGAACAAAATGCCTACCCGACTGGTTTGTGACATTCACGGCGTGCATTGTCTAGTAAAAACTGTTAGTTACGGGCTAGTCAACAACCACTTCTCAACTTGCCCCATGGGCTTATACTACCTGTACAGTTGTGTAACATACTTGTTTTGAAAAAACAAATGCTTATACTCTCCCTTTTCAGATGTGATCAATAATTTTTAATTTTTTGAAAATTTGTTTCGTGTTTTTGAGTGTGTAAATGAAGCTTCATTTGAGCACTACACTGGCCGTGATCACTCCCATTAATGCATCATAATAGATACATTTTATGACAATACACGTTTAAAATATGGGCTGCCAAAACTTTCTGGGGAATGTTAACTTCACAGGCTACCATAGTCCGGTGGGCGAATTTACAAATCGCTTAAGCACACGGCCTGATTGTTGTGCTCTTATCAACAAGGTAGACTTGAACCCAAGTCGTTTGTGTTTGCCACTAAATCCCCTGTATAGCCAGAGGTTGATTGCAACACGACTTGAAGGTGTGAAATGGGGGTGGGGGTAGGGGAGGAGTCGTGCCCGGGCCACCCCAGCCTCTGGTTGCACCACTGGTCCCCCTTGCAGGGCCATTTCTGCCCTAAAGGCAGGGTGCACGTTCGGTAATTACTCCACAAAATAAGTATAATGACCATAAAATAACTTACTACGCAATAAGCACCGGAGAGCTGTTGAAATCACAAAACAGTGTTAGAAACGCCCCTTTGAAGTAAATGTAGTTTTATAGAAAGAGGCAATCTTCCACCCACACATTTGAACCTTATAGAAAGGCTTTAGGCATGAAGCCTCTCTCCAGGCATCTGAAAACATACAATGCTAGATGCAACAAGGGTGTTTTTCTTTCTTTCATTATTTTTCTGGCAACTTCGATGACCAATAATTGTAGCCCAATTTTTCACAGTTTTTAAAAAGTGTTTTGCACATGTTGGGATAGACCGAGTGAGGATACTGGTCTTTGACAATTACCAAAAGTATACCCTGCCTTTAACACTTATCATCGGGCTAGAATCGGTCCGATGGCAATTGTTTCCGTGTACACGTCGTATAAATCGCCGCCATGGGCATTTTAGTGAAGGGTCACCACAAACTCTGTTCTAGGATGGGGCCTTCATAATCCTTTAGTAGAGTTCTTGTATCGTGAGCAGGCATACACGGTGCACTGGTGAAGTACAATGATAGGTAGTTAGCGAATACAAAAATTATAGTTTCTTTTAGGCAATTTTTCTGATTTAAAGTTTATACCAGTACCAATTTAGCAGAAAACATTTATTTGAATTTGAAACACTGTCCACGTTGACAAATTGCAGATCCCCAAACCATCGTAATTGTTTTAATAATTATTAGATTGCCAACTAATATTGGTTAAAGTAAATAAATGCCCGCACAAATTTCGTATAAAAGTCTTTTTCGACACTGCACTATGCTCCAACCCCAGGAAACGCTCATTGAGCTTTAAAAAAAGGAAACACGGTTTAACACTACGCAAGACATTGCTTTAATAAATAGAAGCAGACATGACTGCACCAGGATAAATTTCACACATACCGATCTCCCAGGGACGATCGATCACGAACCGCGAGTCCTCGCACCGAGACGGTCGAGACGCTGAACCGGGTAGAAATCGCCAGTCGACCCGCACAGATCTCACAGCCTTGACTCGGTGAATTCATCCGTCTCCCAATGTCCACCAGCAGTGTGTCCCACTGTGAAGTTCGAAATCACCAATCGGAATCAACATACAGTATGCAGTATGTGCTTCCTATGGTAATACCTACATATACAGGCACATAATTCAACAGGGAGCCAGTAGATTTTGAGTTTGTCATGTTTTTAGTTGACTTAATTAAACAAACAAGAGCATCTTTTTGCGTACAAAGTTCACCAGACTTCGTTGGGTACCGTCCCAGCTGTACAAGCACTATCAATCATGTCATAGAGCAAGGAAGATGATGTATAATACATACGTGTGGTATTCAAAAGTACGGTGGCCCTGGAAGGATATCAACAAAATTGAAGAACTGCCAAAAATATTTTGACAGTAATCTTATTTTGCGCAAACGTTGTCGTGATACGGCATTCCTCTTTGTGGTCTCTTATCAAACATTATCGAGAGCAGGCATTTTCAAGACATAATGTACGATTAAACGATGTTGCCTTTATTTTTGACGTCCTCAAAAAACTGCCGTACAAAACCTGGAGTCTGTTGTCAAATAACGTCAGCTGTTTACATTTAGCGTGACCTGAAACGCATGCATACATCCAGGTTGCTGATTCTGCGCATGCACACTTAACTGACAATTGCATCAGCACTTTTTTTCCTGACACAAAACATGCGGTGTATAAATACTAAATTATACTGAGTCGATTGGACAGTATACCTATAACCATTATTTACACTTTAAACAGCGAATTTGATAACTACCGGTAATTCAGGGTGTTCGAACTGTAGTGGCTTCACTTTAATTGATGTAATATCTTTTGTTTTGTATTCTACTTATTTGAAATTTAATAGACTGCGCAAGTCTCGCGTGTATCGGAATGAGAATACACGTCAAACGAAGACATTTTTTTTATCTGAAATAAAATCTTTCTTTTTAATTATATCTCATTCTCATGACAAAATCTGGACAACAAAAATAGTCAGTATAATTTGTATAACATTAATTTGAGCTTTTATAACAAAAACACAAACAATGTGTAATTTTTTATTGAAATAAAATTAAAACTCTGGGACAAGGATGCTCATTATTTTGATCTTAACTTTTTAGAAACCACGCGAAATCGCAATGGTCAAGCAGGGGTAAAATTGACACTTGACGCAGTTTCGCTGACAGCTCAACAACCATAGACAGCAACGAAAAGGTTTCGCGTTGTAATTACAGCATCTGGCGATTACCATCGCGCATCCAAAATAAGCGTTTACATAAGTTTTGTGATCGGAGGTGAGCACAAAATTCTTAATTTTTGGCAGTAACCGGATATTGAGGTCAAGTTTAATTCTCGACTTTTCTTTCCTATATTGTTGAACTGATTTTACTTTTCATATATATTGTGTTCACTAAGTATTACATTCCCAACAACATATATGATTTGTATGGTCATAAACTACGTTTAAACTAAAATAATTGACGAAACAAAATCTCTCCCATGTAAAACTCAATTTGGTTGGGACCACAAGGGTCCCGGAAATTCGAATGCGCGCGAGACTTGCAGTCTACTTACTGGTTCATTTTATGTGTATGTAGTGATGTGTTCCCGTCGTTGGTTCGTTCTATGCGCACAGACCCTCGCGAGGTCTTTCATACAATGGAACAATAGTGGGTCTTTTGTTCCAAGTTTAACTGTGTTCAACTTAGACCATACAGAGGAATTCTTCAGAAATAGGAAAAATAGAACAACAATGGCATACCCCCCCCCCCGTAAGGTTGTCTGGGCTTAAGGAGGGCCCTTGTGTGGTCTTTTACACAATGGAACAATGGACCCCACACATGTCCAAAAAGGAATTAGTTTGTCCAAAAAGGAGTTTGTTTTCATAAGCTCTTTAATGACTTTAAACGCGTTCAGTCGTAATTTTAGCAAACAAATACAATTAAACAGGAAAAATATCCAAATGACTGATTTGGTTGAACTTATTTTACGAAAGCAAATCGGTATACACGCTGTTTTTCCAGTTTGCGACGGCGAACAAATTTTTCTGATAGTGCCCTCTTTTGAATCAACCTCCTTTAGCCCATGTTAATTTACCATAATGGGGGACAGAATCTCCGGGGATAGATTTCCCTTGGACACCGGGCTCAACAGTGCCTCGTTGTTTAATTGGTGCCCGCTAACACATATTATTGTTGCTTTGAGCTGTAATGAACATTGGAAATTCCAAAGCATTTTAACATGTAGATCATTTGGTTTTAATTAAACCTTGTCCTCGTAGCAGTACCAGTGAATCAATCCGCCAATGACTAATTAAGCTTTTTTCCCCCATAAGTGTAATGACCTCGGAGTCATATTCCTTGATAGCCTAGACTGGACCATTCCACATATCTAAGAGAGGGTAAGATTTTAGCGAGGTTTCTTTTGAGGGTCAGAAAGCTATTTCCATACATGTGATAGGGCCTCATAGCACATTTATCCCATTTCAAATACAGACCTACCAAGATCTAACCCTTTGATAAGTGGAGCCGTCTTTAATTAATTAAACAAAGAAAAGGGGGCTCAAATAATCCTAGACAATAGCTGGGCATGTAAAGAGGTAATTTAAAATGTAAAAATTGATGGAAAATGCACACAAAGCCCATAACTCTTTTTAATATAATTATCTTGAATGGTACTGAAATAAACATTGGTAGCGTCAAGCGTCGGGATAAAGTGGGAGGCTGCCACGCCCTAAGGTTTCAAGAGGATGAAAGTTGGCCTTATAACTCTACACAAACGAGTATTGCTTTTGATATATATTTTATTAACATTAACATAGTGACCCAAAGGTGATATTGCATGACAATTTTGCAATAATAACAACATTATTAAAATTATGAACAACATTGTACTCTAATAATTTTGACAAAATTTAAACAAAGTTTGTTGAGAAAAAAATGTTAATGAGACTCTCTCCGCACATGGATTTCTGTCTTTTTAGTGAGGCACAAACTGCACTTTACTGCGACCATTCAGAGCGCCCTCACTAGACCATGTTGTGTTTTGCCAGCTGCTGTTTTGGAGGTGTTACTTTTTTTGTTGGGACTGAATCTATTTCATTAACCGTGCAGGACGACATTCAATCACTGTGCACAGTTGTTTATGGTACAGTCACCACACTACAAGGGGGTATTGGAGCATCTACAGTTGTAAGTCTGAGTTACACTGCATGAAATCTGCAAGGACAATTGTAACTAGGCCAAAGCAGAACTAAAATCAACTTTTTAGGTTTGTTGGTGTTTTTTTTAACACAGTTGCTGTGGTACTCTGTAACCGATTCTAACAAAACCTACAATAGGCATCTATACTGTTTTTGGATCATCTAGTGCAATGTTGTTTTCAATGACTAATTATTGACAGTAACAATGCCCCACTGTTTGTGTAATTGTATAGATACACAGTAATTGATAATCAGGAGCCAGTATAATAAAACTTTTTTTTTTAAACCGCCATCCTATTTTCTTCAAGTAGGCCTACATAATGTCTGGAGTGGATTGTAGGCCTACGTACACATGGCGACCAAACAGGCAAAAGGACTATCAGCAAAATAACCAAAAACACACTGTATTACACATACAGGCTTAAAAAATTTGCACAAAGCTCCTGGGGTCGATTTCACAAAAAGATAAGACTAGTCTTATCTGAAGTTAGGATCAGTAATTGGTCTTAACTTAGGACTAGTCATATCTCCTAGCATTGCCTAGGACTGGTCCTAAGTTAGGATGGGTTTTGTGAAATCGACCCCTGGGCACAGAACGACCCAGATCAATACACGAGCATCAAAAGCCCATGGGCTGCAGCCCCAGCTACATTATTAGTTTTTTTTTCTTTTGGTTTTTCCCCTACACCGGTGTGTATTAAGCACTGTGTGCTCAGTGCTTTCCTGAGCTCTCTGCCACAGGCAATCACTCGGGTGGGATTCGAACCCAACACCTATGCATTAGTGGAGCAGATGTCTTACCACTAGACCACCGAGCTAGCCCGATGGCTAAGGGCGGGTTCGAATCCTAGCAGCGGGTTTTACTTGCAATTTCTTGCATCATTCCTTTGGGTATCTTTGACATATTGGATATATTCATGTAAAAAAAATCACAACCCATTTCCACATTCCAAACACCCTTCATAGAATACATGTCTTTGAGTTCACGATGAACTAAAGTTCACGATGAACTAAATAGGGTCCTCTTCAAACAAATGTACACACCTAATTATTTTTGGGAATATGACGTCATTGAATGTTCGATCGCACTGGAAGGGTTTCAAAAGCAATTTTACGTCATGTTAGGTTTTTACACTGTCAGAAAGACTATCGACCCATTGGGAAATGAGTGCATCACAAAAAAAGTGAACTCGACCTCCGAGTCCCTCTTTGTTAATGTTTATCTTAATCGTCAACGGCAGCAGTCAGCTTTATAGGAAGGCAACAGAAAAGGAGTTATGATATAAATTATTTAAAAACGTTTGCATGTGAAAATGGCGGCTACGTGACAATATCTAATGTGTTTGAGCGAATGGGCATTGCAGTCTGCCGTTGGGGGGGGGGCAGCTTGTTGACCACAAGGTTCAACTGTGTTTTATAAAGGTGGATTAAACCTTAAAGCAACTGCTTCAAAATTGTATTAGAACTAAATATATATTTTTTTACATAATATCCTTCTGCTTGGTGTCCAAGTATTTCTTGAATAGCAACTCAGGACCGGTGAAATTAAAGTCTTCAGTGGTGCTTTACAAAATGCATAGGCCTACAATAACTACAACGAAATTGAATGATACGCACATAAAATATTCATTTATTAACCACACACAAAATTTGAAAAAAATGTATACAAAGAAATAAATGTTTTCGGGAAATGGAGACATACTCCAAGAACAAAACATAGAGATAGAGACGAATCACGATGAGTGGGTCGTTAGAACTGAGTAGAACTTTACTTTTTTGTATTTCCTGAGGTCTCACTTCAAGGTTTAAGCGGTAGAGACCATAAATTGATGCAGTTGCACCGTTTTAGGTTCGTACAATTTAATTACCAATAAATGTTTGTACAGTTAAATTTTCAAGTTTCCTGAGTCGATGGTTTCGGATGTTGATGATGACACTCATGAAGCAGTGTGGATAGAGTTTGGCGAGAAGCTGTTGAGAGTGACTCTGGCGAGTAACTATTGTGAGTGACTATGTCGAGTAACTGAAGTTGGTAACTGTGGCGAGTAACTGTTGAGAGTGACTCTGGCGAGTAACTGTTGTGAATGACTCTGGCGAGGAACCGTTGTGAGTGACTTTGGCGAGTAACTGTTGTGGGTGATTCTGGCGAGTAACTGTTGTGAGATGACTTTGGCGAGTAACTGTTGTGGATGACTGTGGCGAGTAACTGTTGTGAGTGACTGGCGAGTGACTTGTGAGTGACTCTGGCGAGTAACTGTTGTGAGTGACTTTTGTGAGTGACTTTTGTGAGTGACTGTCGAAATTGACCCTTGCTTCGGCTCATTGACTTTGTCAGATGATTTAAAGACCATTCTGTGCAGAGCTGAAATCAACTTTGAACAATTCTATAATCAGACATGTTCCCGACGAACAAGTGTTTTTTTTTCTCTGGATAAAATGTTTTAACATGTTTGCTTTTATCGGTTGCGTTCACCTGTACTTAGAAACAGTCCTTGACAGTTTGCATCTTGCAGATATGTGAATGGGGAATGTCGCAGACGTTATCATTCCAACCCGCCCCATAACCCAAAACAAACCGAATTTCAGGTGAACACAATCTTCGTTCGAACCTGTTATTTCAGATGCAAAATTGGGGTTTACATGTGTAATGGGATGAAATTGTAGGCCCCCTTTTTTGTAACTCCTACTTTACCTATGTCCAGCTCGGACTGGGGCGGGTCTAGGGGTGGGTGGTTGCCTGGTGGTGTGCAGTGAGCGGGTGTTTGGTAGCAGGCTATGCAACCAATCACGGTGCATTGAGGAGGAGATGTCCAGAGGTCAGTGACCATACCATGAAAGTGTTTGGGCACTTGGACACTGGACTCCGACAGAGGAAAGTCGTAAGTCTTAACCCTCCAAGTTTCTTCAGTTTATACACTTTGCCTCTGTCGGGATATCTGCACTGGATTGCGCCAGCCCAGGTTTTACACCATATTCATTTATATGTTCATCCTCTGTCCTGCTCTAGGTGAGTTTGATTTTACTTTTGTCATTCCTGTATAACCCTATAGGCTTAAAGATATTCTTTAAGTTTCTAAACTTTAAGACCAATTGTCGATTTACATTTAATTTGAACAATCAGTATCACTGCTTATTTCTTCTGGGTCATTTTATCTTACAATCCGGGTCATACTGACCCACCCTGAAATGAGTCAGACCCCATCACGGGACCCGCATCCGGGTGGTTTTTGACCCGGACGTTTTGTAAACCTCATTAGAAAATACACTTATTGTAGGCAGTCCACATAGGGTGATGTTGGCTCATCTTATCTTACGTTGACTTGTCTGTCTTTAGATATTCCAGAACTCATGCAATAAGGGCCTAATTCTCTTTGTCTTGTTAAAAAAAACAAAAACAAACCTGGTGTTTGATTCAAGACAATATTGCGCAATTTTAAAACATAACCGACAGAGTCTCTGGCCATCACCATTGTCCCCATTAACCAAACTGAAAATGGGCGCACTTTGGCAGGCCCACATACAGGTACCTATCCACAATTTTTGCCATTCGCCACTGCCTTATTGTGATTTTTTTTCTTACATAATGGATGTTGTTGTTTGGTTTCCGCCTTTCGTTTGCAAATCAAAATTAACTATCGGCCCAATGTGTATCATCAGAGTTATATTGTCGGCGTCTTCTCAAATTATAGTATATATAATTTGCTTGACTTTGTTTTCGAACATATCAATGCCAAACTACCAAACTCAAGCTTCGTTTGTATACACATTATTTTCAGCGTCAATGCCCCAGAGTGTGCCCGAAATGGAGTCAATTTGTTTCAGATTCCCGCCAATTTTTTGCCAGGCTGTACCAGTTGGTGTTTCAGCCGACGTTCCCACGCGATAGTAGATTACATCGTCGGTATCAACAACGTATATGACGTCACCCGAACTGACATACTTCAGTGAGATGCCCGAGGACTCGACATTTTCCCAGCCTGATCCATCCGTGTCCGAGTCTGGGTCACCGTAGGTTCCCACTCGGTAGGAAATCTTATTAGAACCAGCAATTCCCCACACACCCCCAGCACCAACTGAGATCTGAATAATGCCATTCCCTACCATTTTCCAGGAGACGCCACCAGGGTTGTCGAAGCTCACTCCCGTGCGGTGGTAAACTTGATTGACAATGCAACCCCATACATGCCCCTTTTGGCTTACACTTACATGTACCAAACCCCCTGACGTCTTGGTCCATGAAGTAATATCGGGGTTACCAGCAGAAACCGTACTATAGTATATATTGTGACCATTGTCAGAGCCCCAGATCACGTTCTTGCCTACATCAATTTGTTTCAGTTTCATTACTGTTGTTCCTGGAACAAGTGTCCAGGATGATCCACACCATCTTTTATAGTAAAGACCCTTTGTCTGGACACCAATACCCCAAACTCCTGCCTCACCGATCGACACGTGCTTCAGTGCTCCGGCAACCTTGCGCGGGGGATTTTTCCACGCTGAAATTAAACAATTTATAAAACACTTTTTATTAGATATAAACCAGTGGTCAACGCTGTCTAACTTGCCATGGAAGAAGTTGATGTGTCCCTCAACTTATTATGATTGTATATTATTCGTAATGAACATTCACAATCATATTACCGGCGTGCTGGAAATGTTTTTTAACGGCCTCGTAACAAGCTTATTCCAAAATAATTTTAGGTGTTTTCATTACTTTGTTTTGATAGCTTACCGTTTTGTAATTTGTCCTCGTAGTAAACGCATTGACCGGATGGTTGCAGGGCAGTCTCGTTGTCGGGTTGAACTGCTGAGTTAAGCTGACAGAGCTTGTCATCTTCGCAGTACTTAAACGACGTACAGTTATCATTTTGCAGACACGAAGACGCGCATCTCGTAACTGCATGTGACGTCTGATTACGGTTTGCGCCTCCGGTGAGAGCAAACTCTCTTGGTTGATACCACTTGCTTTTGGGGGAGGAACAACATCGACATCCCTCACCAGAAGCGATTTGTACTACGTCGATTAAAATCAAAGTACAGACAATCAATCTGAAATAAAGAAAGAAATTATATTATGAGGTTAATTAGCCAGAAAATGGTTTTAGCCGGTACACATTTGACGGTGTCCACCCATTTAGTGCCAGTTGTCACCACTCATTAAACATTCTCAATGCAACGTGGGAATGTGAAATTATCCCGGATGCGTGTACAAACACTTCAGGTGTTTCTTTTGTATGTTCGTGCAATATGTGCGCGAACACCTCTTGTTTTTGTTCTGTTTTTATTTTCTTCTTCGCAAACTTCTTCTTGTGTTCGGCCAACAGCCAAAAACTTATTGTCATTGTACTGTTTTGTTGAAGTTGAAAAATGACCATTTTCCATTCACTGTATTTCATTTAATTTGACAGCCATGATGTTTATATAGATGAAGACTAGGGTAACATTTGAAAAGTTAACGCCAAAACCGTATGACTTTTACTTCCGGTCGCTCCCGATGTTTAAGTTTTGCCTTTAGCTCTTTTTTGAAACAAAAGTCACTCAATATTGAAATTGAGTTGAACATTGAAACTCATCACAAAATTAAACCTCAATATCAAGACGACACAAACTTGATGATGTCATGATGACTCCATCAGACGTTATTTCTATTAAATCGCAGTTTAATATCTGTAAAAATCATAACTAGTAAAGCCCATGTTGGATTTTACAATCCATACATCATCGGAAAAGTCGTCGAAAGTTCAACAAATACTACCAGAACGTAACCCCTATTTTAGCCGTCACTTCCGGTTCAAAGAAATTGAAAACTTCAATAAATTCATATCTCAAGAACTTCTCATCGTTTTAGCATAACCTTTTATCAGGTTATAGATCTGAGAGCCTATTTAAACTTTGGCACAGAGATGGCATTATTTTGGCCTTTACATCGGGTCAAGGCCGGACGGTAAAGCGCACGCATGTGTTGACCCACATCGAGAACGCACGATGGTGTAATAGCACATGGACGCATACTTTGTACTGTATGTGCACATTTTTTTGTACATGTAGTTGAGTCTACGTAAAGGGCATATTTGTGCTGCACAGTTACATGTAGAAATACATTTAGCATCGCTGTTACATTGTATACTGCCCACCCAAGAAAGGATTCCATCTGATATTTAAGAAATAGTTGACCTTGACTTCCGACTGGAAAGATTTAATATTAAAAAAACAAGCATTTTTCGCTCTCATTTTTACATCATTGCAAAGTATGTGAGAACTTAACAAACGATACACAGCATATGACCCCATTTGACCCAGACTTCCGGTTAACACCGGAAGATAAAATCTTATAAGCCTATTTGAAAAAGTATAACTCCTGATCCACACAGTGATTTTTATCGTATATAGATCAGAAAGATCTCAAAAGACTTAATAACGAACGCTTCACAATCCGGACCTTATATTTGACCTTGACTTTCGGTTAAAATCGAAATTTGAACTTTGAGATTTGAAAGATTAATAACTCCTGAACCATACATATAATAATTTTATAATCTATACAACATCAGAAAATTGTCCAAAGACTTACTGAATGCTACACAAAATGTGACCCTATGTGTCCTTGACTTCCGGTTCAAACCGGAAGTTGAAGTCTATTATTTGAAGAAAAAAAGCATTACTCCTATATTACACAGTGGATTTTTTACAATCTTTTTGACATTAGAAAGGTTTTTAAACTCCCAACAAACGCTACACAAAGTATAACCCTATTTAACCCCGACTTCCGGTTCAAATCGGAAGTTGAAGTTTCATATTTGAAAAACCACACCTGAACCACACATTGGAAATTTTACAATCTACACATCAGCGGAAAGTTCTATAAAACTGAAAAACGTCACACAGTTTTGACAAAAATTTTACCTTGACATCCGGTTCAAATCGAAATTTGTTTAGTTATAATGAGACATAAATCATGAAATCATGCATAATAAGATTCAAAATCAAGGATCAACAACACGAACGCCTAGTTTTTGTGGTTTCACAGAAACTGAGTTGCTTGTCTTTTCCCCGCTTCTGCTCCGTCTCACTGAACCTTCTCCGGACAATTCCAAATCATGGATGACGCGTCATCATATTTAAAAACTGTTTTAAATGTTTTAAAAACTCACATGTTTAGAACCGTAATAGCTATACAGACAACATGTTTACATGACATTAAAGCTCTTGAGGTACTCTTTAGATCTTGCGCATAGAGTGACCCCATTTGACTTTTACTTCCGGTTGAAACCGGAAGCATTTTGTAGTTATTGTAACATTATCTTACCAGAAATGTGCAGTTTTACACGTTTTATATATACATAAGGACAAGGACAATCAAGATGAAACTTGCATGTATTCAAGTTGGAATTTGTGACATCTGAAATGTAGTTCATTTCACGATGACGTCGTCAAGTGTTACATGACATCACCTTTAAGGTGCAGTTTTCAAGGCTTTATATCTCTAAGTACGGGAACATTTGCCAAGACTGCAACGAAAATGATAGTAAACAAAAACCCTGATTTATCAGACTTAAATTTCCTGTTTACTATAAAGTGCTTTGAAAAGTTTAATTACCATCAATACCAGTCTCATTCACAAACTAGGTTTTAACGATTTATCCTTGAAGAAAAATTCAACAAGAAGAGCATCATTTATTTTTTTCTTACCCAACTAAGTGGTCTGCTTTACCTATTGATGTAAAAAAAACTCTCTTTTAACTTAGAATCTTAACATTTTTAAAGGCAATCTAAATAATGTATTGTATGACCACTAGATCCTATGTGTTGTATTCCCACTAAATTCTTTTCCGGTAGTTTTTGTTATTTTTTTTCACCACCAAAGCAGTTGTGCATAGCAGAAGAACTCGCAGTTTTTTGTATAATGATCATGCAAGGCAATGCGCTCAGGGTTTTTTTTTTTTTTTTTTTTTTTTTTTTTTTTTTTTTTTTTTGGCTAAATTTTATTTAGTTTAGTTGTTCAAAGGTGGGGTCAAAGATTGGGTAAATACTGAAACCATCAATGACCATTAAAACTTACTTGGTAAGAAGCATTGCAGATGTTTGATTAGTCTTGGTGCAAGACGTTGTTGTTCATAGTCGCGTCGTGTATAGTGTTGAGTGTGTGTAGTGTTGAGTGACTCAACAAGAACGTCTTGCACCAAGACTAATGTTTTATACGTTTGTTGTTGTTGGGGTTTTTTTAGGAAGGGACCCTTCGAAGTAATATGGATGAAATTTCATCTAAAATTTGAATCAGATTTCTGATGGTTGGTGTCCGTTTGCGATTGCTGCGACCAGAGATGCGATCGGGTATACCCGCTGTCACATTGCCAAACGCGGATGGATTCACATTGCTCTTGTGAATATACCTTGACAGTTTTTTCAGTTCTCTCAGCAACTGGATACTGCGTTCAGCTGAAACCTTCACTTGTGACTTTTATTGCATCACGATAGAAAAAAGGGGCCTATAAATCGACATAACGTTGACAAAAAACCAACCCATGACACCGATCCTTTAAAGGAAAAGTATACCTTTGGTTTGTGCGACCGATTGATTGCTTTAATCTTATATACATGTAGATATATACACAACAAAACTAACTTGTGCAAAATTTGTTTCAAAAGGTGGTCGTGCTTTTGAGATATCGCCAAAAATCCGAAGTGAATATGTTTCTCAGATTCAATTTTTTGGGGATAGAAAATGATATCTTTTTCCATAACCGCAGTACTTCGAAGTGAAATGTTTCTCAAACTGCATTATACTATACCCAAAGCTGCTGCACTTCTTACAAAGTAAGTTTGTGTTGCCATTAATTTTCAGAGTCATTACCAAACGTATACAGACCCTTTAAGGACATCAACTTTTTAAAACAGCGGTCTGAATAAAATAAAATAGAGGACTTGGACTTACCTTCCGGCATTATTGAAACTAAGGTTCATAAAGACTGGCATGCTGGAGTACTCTTAATCTCATTCGCAATAACAGTCGAAATGTTGCTATTAGTGAAGTTGCAGGGCCTGCATCAAATTCTGAGTGAGGTGGCTGACTGGCTGCCGCCGCGTTTTATACGCATCGTTTTTCCTTTGTGTATTCTTTTCATAATTCATATTTAGTTACACTATGAACGTGCAGATGGTGAAGCCTGGATTGCTTCCTCGGTCCTTTGCTGAAAATTGATTTTTTGTTGTTTTTTTTTTTTGGGGGGGGGGAAATAAGTATAGCAATAAAAAGCATTTCAGCCTAAACGGTAGAGCTTGAACAAATTTGCATTATCGCTATGCCACAAATTAGCTAGACAGAGTCAATTAAGCGTGTAGGTAATTGCTGGTTGGTGATGGTTAGCTGATGGCTGACGATTGGCTTCTCTTGTAGCGCAGCAATAAAAAGCGTTATAGCCTAAAAAGCAGAGCTTGAAAAGAAAGAACTTCACTTTAATGCCATGTCAAAAATTTAGGTACACGAATTCAATTGAACGTTTAGATGGTATATTATTATTATTGCTTTGTGATAATTTTTTCATTTTGGCAATAAAAAGCTTTTTAAAGGCTAAACGTCATACACTGAAGAACGTTCTTTCTTGCCTTAATGGTTTGTCAAAACATACGTACACTGCCGGAGTAAAGAGCATGTAGATGGTGTAAAATGGGCAATTGCTTCTTTGACCCCTTTTATAAATGATATTTTTAACTAGCAAGAAGAAGAAGAAAAACAAGTTTTAGCATGAGCTTCAAATTTTTACTTTGATTACGTCTTGTCAAAAAGCCACATGTATTTTACGGTTTTTAACTCAATTATCTTCTTACATAGTGCCCATTATATATTTCATTTATTACTAATCTGATTTAGCAAAAACATCAGAGTCTCGCAGCCCAGGGACCGAATTACGTAATGAACTTACAAAAAAGTAAGACATACAAACATTAATTTACAACGAAGAATAGAAAAACAAAAACAAACAATAAAAGACCTACTTGAACGAAAACGGCAACAAGTGATCTTCGCTGAAATTCGTTTGAAATGTTTTCAATCAATAAAGAAATTGAGTTCACATAAGGTAAAACAGATATTAATTGTGGAAAAAACAATTATTTTGAATACCCTTCTCCGGTGCTTTTCAAAAAGATTCATGTTACGTCATATGGGGAGCTCCGTTTTGTATAGCCGCATTGGTACAGCATGGAGGTATAACAAAGCAAGCTCCCAAACATGACGTCAAAGTATCATTAATTTGACGCACGCCGTCAACGGCAGAAGTGTTTCTATAGGTTTTTTTTCAAAACCTTGAAGTTGGGACTTAGTTTTTTGATCGATATTGACAAAAAATTTAGAAGTGTAAAAATATCTTAATTACATTTAAATGATAAACAAACACATTATACATTTTACTAGGAATAAGATACCCACATTGCAAAATAACCACTTTTTTTTTTTTTTTTATAAATATAAATCTGTTGTTGTCCCTTACATTAAACAGCCCACAATCAATCCGAATATTAGTTAAGAATCCGTTGACCGTATAACAGTAAGACGCGGCATCCACTGTTGCGTGTAATGACCACTGAACGCAACCATCCAGGTATGGTATTTAATTAATGCCCACCTCGCTTACGTTTTACCCACCGGTTGATTACAGTGGGTTTCTTGCAACTGCACGACCCGCATGTCCATACCATTATTTCCCCCTTTTTTGTTATCATAAAACATCCAAAATGCTTTTACGTCTGACATTTTTTGTCAAGGTTATGGTAGACAGAAGTTTGAAGATCAGACTTGTTATGCCTTTTTGCAGAGTGCAAAAGTATGCAAAAAGACCCCCTGGAGCCTACTCTTTTCCCTCCTTCCCTCTCTCTAGCTGAAATACGCCCCCTTTTGGCACATTACCTCCAGATGAGAACGTGAAAGAAGACGGAACTCAAAGCGGAAGGAATGTCTTTGTGCGCAGCTCTGACATTTTTGTGATCGTGAGTCTGCCCCAGGAAACTTGGAACGGGAGGAGGAAAACACACAAACAAACCCGAAACCAGACAATAGAGCCTCCCCTCGATTTCAAGAGCAATGTAGCGTAGCGGCAGAGGGGGGGGGGGGGGTTTCCGTCTACCGGAGCTGTATAGTAGAGCGAGAATAGTTGATACATTGACACGTACCACAGCTGAACTAGAAGTCAAATCGAGGAAAAAATAGCGCCACATTTGGACTGAAAGCAAAATGCAACGGTCTTTTTGTAGACTGGTCCGCTGTATGAATCCGCAAGGTTCAGGCCCTGGTCAAAACCAATTGTTTCATTGGACTTGCAATAACTACCAGGGCCCAATTTCATAAAGCCTGTAAACAGAAGATTTCTGCTTTACGGAGCACCCATGAGCAGAATTTACAGAAACGCTGCTAACCGTAACCAAAGTCAGACACGCTTTTTTTTATGTAGAGGGTGTCGCAATTATCAATGAACTTGCACAACTGCTGTTAGTATAAAATCTTCTAAATAGTGTAATGAAATATTTGTTCGTTTATGCATGTTTTTTTCTTCTATAGTAAGAACAACAATTTGCTTACCGGTTGACAGTTTTTAAACATTCAGCCCCACTGACAGCGATACTGCACATGGGTGAGTGTAGTGTCGTGTGTACATCAACGAGTATAGAGTGCCGAAGGTGCAAGATGGGGGAACTGGTGCTCTATCTATAGTTTGAAATACTACTGTAAATACACATGGGCGCCATTTCAGCAAGCTTATGTTTTGTTTTGGTGTTATTTCAAAAACGAATAGAAGGAACTTTCCAGTAAATGAAAAAACACACCGTGAAATAAAGACTTTAGTTTCAAACAAAAAAACTAATCAAAACGTTACAGTTAAAACATCTCCATTTCATGTAATCATTGATAACAGTGGTCATATTGTCTGCACTTATCTACAAAAGAGTTGCTTGCTAAAATGGCGTCCAGTTAAACATTTCACATTTCAGCCGGAGTTCCCCATCTTGCGGCTGCGGCACCTTACAATCTTTGGTGTACAGTCACAACACTAAAGAGGTCAAAGGTACATTAATTGGCAGAAAGCCGTGATGTTCATTTAAAGGCCGGTATAGTGGCATTCACAATCCGCGAAGTGTGACGTCAGAATAATGTTCGAGCTATTTCTTGGAGACAGTGGGATACTTTTGAGAGACGATAGTGGGCGTTTCACTCATCGATCTTTTTTTGTGGGTATTTTCTCGACGCTGAGAACAATGGCGGACCAGAGAGTAGGACGTCTGCTATTATCTAGAAAGTTAGCTTCCCATCTGGACTTCAACACTGTAGCCCGTAGACCCAAGGGTGTAGTGAACAAGGTGAGAACATTATTCGTACAGTTTTAAAAGTGTGGGAGTGGCAAAATCCAAGCGTTAAATGCATTTTTGAAACAGAGACATAATCATCTTCTGTCGCCTATTAATGGTACATTAACATGGAGGTCGCTATCAGACACAATGTCTGCATAATTCGTCGTGTGAGGACAGAATCTTGGGGGTGGGGGACACAAGAATCCTACCACACCGCCGCGGCGGTGTATATATTCACACTTGACCTCCGTGTCAAATACATACAATTATTCACCTTTCAAATAATTCACCTTTCAAATAATTCACCTTTCAAATAATTCACCTTTCAAAGTTGTATTCCTCTGGCACTTACGGGCTTTAGTAATTTGCGATCACACACTCACTGAAAAGTTCTCATGTATCACTTCGCGCAAATCAGAAGTTAATTTACAGCCACACATTTTGAGTTATGACGTTCCAAACTTGAATAGCGCCCCCACTGAAATCAGATGTTAATTTACAGTCACACATTTTAGTTATGACGTTC
>CM021539.1:7465892-7477202 GCA_010994315.2 Pisaster ochraceus | reverse complement strand
GGGGGTTTTTGCGTGAAGTGAAAATGCTGTGATGACCACGTCATGGTTTTGATCACGTGTGTGGTTGTGTAAACGATTTGTTGTAACCCTACATTTTGATTGTGAGACGGTTACCTGTAGGTGTGATAAAGCCCTGTACAAGAAGTATTATTATAACTTTTATAATGTAGGTAAATGATCTCATGGATTAGAGTTCAATTTTTCACTCGTATATGAAAGCAATTTGTAGCGGTGCTTTATCTGCAGTGTGACGCTTCATAATGTCATGATGATTACTCCTGTGTTTGATTTCTCAATTAGCGAGGGCTGAGGTCTAAACCTGGAAGGTCCTACGCTCATCCAACATATGCCATGTCCAAGGCTCGACCTGCCGGCAAGATCTACACCAGTCGCTTTGTCCCTAAAACAGGGAAGTACAACACGTCATTCAGACCGGCATCAGCACAACAACCAAAGTCAGTCAGATACAATCATCTGTCCAAACCAGCGTTCACTCAGCAAACACAGACAGTCAAACACAACGTAATCAGACAGAAAGAGAGGACGGCACCTCCAACAGGAAAAATGCACACCCAACAGCCCAGACCAACAGCAGCCCAACAGTCCAAACCAACAGCAGCCCAACAGTCCAGACCATCGGCAGTCCAGCAGTCCAAACCAACAGCAGCCCAACAACCCAGAGCAGCCGACGGAGACACCAAGCTGCTTGTACCAACAGCAACTCAGCTACCCAACCCTGGTCCCTGGTCTGGTAAACTGGGATCCAAGAGAGGTCAACAACCTGCCAAAACAACGGCGGTAGACACAACTCTTTCCTCAAATTGGAAGCCAGCTGATGACTGGAAACCCACAAACAGTCCCTCCTCTAAACCAGTCCATGAGAACATTCATGTAACCATCCCCAAGGATGGCACTCGTCAAGTGAACAGTCAAGCGTCCAAACCTGTACACGATAACATTCATGTCACCATCTCCAACAATGGTCACCGTCAAACTGAGGTGTCACCCCAGAAGCCTAAAGGGAAAGGGAGACCAGGGAAAACCATCAAGCCGGAGTGGTCAGCAAACTTTGAGGTACCGCCTCGCTTCAAGAGATTAGTGTCTCCGACTGGTACTACCACTGAGGGTAAGTTAGAGTTTTGAACTTTTGAAATCTTGTAAGATTTTTTTCTGTTTTTCAAGAGTTTCAAATTTATTTGAAGGAATGGTACAATCAATACAGTGCACACGTTGTCTAAATTCAAAGAGGGGCTCCAAGGTCAAATTTAGTTTGGAAGTCCACTCATTTTCTAGTAGATACATGTAGAGTCCATAGGAAAGTGGGCAAAAAATCCAACCTCAGGTTTTCCTCAAATTTAGACGATGAAAAACACCATTGTATTTGATACCCCATAAGTAAAATATTTATTAAAATCAAAAGACATTTAATGGCGTCACATTTCTCTGTACAGTTTTGTACAGAGAATTTCTAGTTCAATCCTGATTTTTGATGTCATTCAACTAAAAAGGCATTGAATTTGACCTTTTGACTGGTGCACAAGTTCCTCTTTGGATTGTACAGACCCTTTTGTTGTTGATGTCCGATGACATCTTGTTTCAAACTTCGCTCTGAAAGTTAGGATCACATTTACACTTTTTCAAAGCGAGGTTGGAGACTTGTAATTATAGCCAAACTTTCATCGGGACTCTATTGGAAAATGTATGCATCACAAAACTGAACTTGACCTTTTGTGTCTCTTTTAAACTTTGGAATTGGGCATTGGCTTGGTCCAAAGCCTAACACCCTAGTGTCTTTGGCTATTAGACCGTCCCTAATACTCCAGTCTATGGTCACCCAACACCTGAATGTTCAGACTCATTTGGTCCTGCAATGATAGAGTTGGCAACCTGTCTACTAAAGGTGGTATTTGGGAGGCTAATCATTCTCACTCACAGCTGAGAAGCTGAATTTGCGAGATGTGGCTACAAGTGGTTGAGCCGTAGGCATGGAAGAGCGCCTTTGGCAGCTAGCCATATCAACCCATAGGCTGTATGGCCACGGAGATCAAAACAAGTGTTTGATTTTTTCCGGAGGGAGGAAACCGGAGGGCCGGAGAAGAAACCCTCATGGCATAGGCATGATACATATAGGAGAGAACCAATACACAACTGTACTCATGTAAATGTATGATCTTAGCCGGGAATCGAACCAGGGCCACAGTGGTGAGAGGCTGAGTGCCTCACGCACTAGCCACCTGTATCACCTCAGGTTTTTTTTCTTCTCATTGTTGCTGAAATTGGTTCTCAGTAAATATACAACCAACATGTGAAAATGTCATTAAAATGGGGGTATTCAGAATTTTCAAGAAAAAAAATCTAACTATGTTTTACACTTTGAAATTTGTAAGACACTGTCACTCATGTCACTGTGTTCATTTTAATAAACTTGTTGCTCATTCATTGAGTTGAAAAAATATTGTTCTGATTGAAATCATTGTTTGTTAATCTTGATGACATTTTATACCAAGTTAAAGACAGTATACCTTGGGTTTTTTGGAACTGTTTGATTATTTTAATCCTATATAGATTTATACAATAAGACTAGCCTGTGAAAATTTTATTTGAAAAGGGTGGTAGCACTTTTGAGATATCGCCAAAAATTTGTGGCGGTTATGTCTACGCAGGAAGAATAATCCGTTATTGGAATACACAATCTGAGGAAATGTTTCTCAGATTGAATTTTGTTTGAATCCCCCTCTTTAGAAGGGAATTGTTTCTCCAAATGTTAAATACACTATCAACAGCTGCAGTGCATCTCACCAAGTAAGTTTTTATGGTCATTCATTTTTTGGAGTGTTTACCAACAGGTATACTCTCCCGTTAATAATATTTGATTTGGCAAATTATCTTTTGTTATTCATCCAGGTTTCCATAATACCCCTGAGTCTTCGTCAACCTCTGACCCGTCACCTCCCGACACTGTATCGCAACCGTCGTCAACGTCAACAAATAAGGCTGTCTCCAATAAGGCCACTGAAAAATACAGCTGGATTCAAACTGTAAGAGCAAACAGATGAACAAAAACAATTTAGTATTTTTTTTCCTATGGGGAAATGGTATGGATAGAGCATATTACATGTAAAAAATGGAGCCTACTCGTGATACGTAAACTGCACATCGCACGTGTGTACTAACGCTACTGGTTGGCATAATGATGGAACAATGCACCTTTTTCTATGGGAACGATGGTGGCGTGACAAACATGTATGTGTGCTTGTACATCTGTTTGTGTTTGCCCAGACAAATGTAATGAGCATATTTCATGGGAAGGGCTTTTTGTTTGTTCCCCGTTACATTTTCAACAAAAGCTTTGATTTCTGTACACAGAGCCTAAATGTGTTTTGACATGTCAGTCATGTCAGTTTTTATTCTTGAACCATGGGCTTTCATGACCAGCCTCTTATTCTTGGCAACAGTTTCCAGCGAGTTGTCCAACCATTTTAAAACAATCAAGTGCATGGCCTGTGCTTGCAGGGATGCCCCAGTTTTCCTGCTATTTTCGGAATTCTTTTTTGAAAATATCCTTTACCGCTTACTACAGCGCATACTTAGATAGATAGTGTTGGTTACTGAGAAGTTTTTAGTAATTTGTCGATGCAATGCAGTAGTACTTTTCACAGACAGTGGGCGTATGCTCCCATTTTGTGTGTGTTGTGAAGTGCCCTCCAGTATTCAATCCCGAGATAAATCTTCTCAGGATGTCGTTATCTTACATGTTGATGATGTCATCATCCTGCAGTAAATTATCTCAGGATCTCAACAAGTTAGATGGCACTTCCAGAGCTCCGTAATTTCCCTTGTGGTTAATTACATACTATCATTAATTATGTAACTGTGACTAGGTGCTGAGTGAGAAGCCAAATGGTTTGTGGTCAAGTGCTCTGTGTGACATGCATCTGAAAGAGTTTGATCAGCCTCTCGACACTGACATCATCGAGCAAATGAGTAAACTCAGTCTACTTGAGAAAGAGAGGTACGCAAATTATTTTCGTTGGTTCTTCAACGGGGCTTAAATTTTGGGTAAAATTCCACAAGACCGTAGGGCTTCTAGCCGAAAATTTCTACTGGATCAGAATTGTTTTTGCAAGACCAGAATCTAAATGAGAGAGAACTTTCTGCAATCAAATTGTTTTATTGGAACAAACTCTATAAAGGGAAGATTGATCTTAGTCTAAGTTACCGGTGAGTGTAGTTTGATACTGGACAGAATTGAAAGATGTCTACCAGACTCAAAGACAATATTTGAACGTCAATTTTTGTTACTCGAATACACAGAGAAGTATTATTATTCAATTGATAAACACAAGACAGTCGGGACTTTTCAGGTCCTTGAGTTTACTGGCTCGATGCTAAAATCACTGGCCTCGTGCCTGCAGTCCAGTGTAAAATCTGAGCCCTGTTCAAGCTCTTCTCTGTATGAGTCTCAATCTATTGTTTATTATCACCCCTTTAGAGACAATAGCGGCCGGAAACGGCTCATACCCAAAACACCCTTAGTGGCCGCAAATGGCTGCGAGATCTTGGATGTTTCATTTGAGCCTCTTTCCTTTAATACATTAATAGAGCTTTCCCATAATGCATATTAGTCTTGACAGTATAGGTTATACAACACCGTCATTTCAACTAAAACATATTTGTTGGTTTTTCTTTGGGAAACCTAACAGCATCTCCAACAGTGACATCCTGTATCCCACACAGACTGGCACCGCAACTGTCTCATCAGCATCGGAAACTAATGGACATCTGAAAGAGAAAAAGAATGCAGAGCATGGGAACCAGACTGGAAATGGAACTGCACAAAGGTGAGTCATTTGAACAAGTCATGACTAATGCATATATACGGTTACAATGAATAAGCAAGATGTACAAATTATTCATGTAGTCAAATGAAATGTGTTTAAAATGATGCATAATTTAATAGTGTGCATCACCATTGACTCATTTTCTAAATGTACATTGTAAGCAGCAAAATGAAAAATGCATTTAAACACAGTCATACTGCATCTGCTAAAAATTCAAGAATTAATGCAAATATTTAATGAATAGTGCATGAAAATCTCGGCTTTATTTCTTGCATTCATGATATGTGTGAGCTTTGCATTCATCCAGCAGTTGTTGGTGTATATTTTTTTTGTTTCAATGGATAAACCAAGATTTAAGATACTCAAGAATCCGCCCCGAAAAGCATTTCGTCAGCTATCATGATTTTTAAAGACGGATCAACAACAATACAATTAAGGTTCACGCTGTCAACATTTTGTTTTGTTCTGGAAATTTGCATCTCGCTTAATTTTCAAGAGGGAATATAAAGCAAAATTGTTTAACAAAAGGTGACCTTTTGGACTCGACTCTTGTTAATACCAGCCTTGAAGTTGTGAGACCCCTGTAAATACTGCACACAATCTAAAACTGCCCTGTGCATGTTTCTTTGTGGTTAAATTCAAAAGATGAGAACACGTGTCGTAGCAAAAAACATAGATTTAACAAGGCAGTTTTACTAAGAGAGGTTTGCGGTAACACCATGTGAAAATCTCTTTTGAGTATTGTTGGTTCTGAAAAGAACCGATGGTTAACGACTCTCAGACTTTCAGAACCAACACTACTCAGACCAGATTTTCAAATGGTGTTACTGCAAACCTCTCTTAGTTATAATTCCACCATGCAAAGTTTCAAATCCTACTCAAGGTAGTTTTAGATAATAGGAAGTAATTTGAGATTGTCTAGATAATTTGTTCACTCACGATTCAACTCTTCAGTGTACGCGTGCCCCTGTATGTAGATAAAAATACACGATTATGAGCCATTATATTTTTTCCTGATTTCTGATTTGTTTTCCCCCTCGGAAATATCATAAAAATCTCGTTAAAAAGGTCCATAAAAGCCTGTACCATGTGTACATGTAGGTCGGCCCCTGGTACTCATGAAAATTTTCCAACTTTTTTCCATAGACCAAATTTCATGCCTGTCTTATGTGCATTTACACTACTTTTACTAGGCTGCATAAGATGTGGTTTGGGTTATACATGTATAAGATTAACGCTAGTATTAACATGAGTTGACTGTATCCTGTAAAAGGTAAAAACCTAACTGGAAGGGGGTTCTCAAGATGGCCAAACACTAGGCACTGTGTTTTATGTGGAGTGCTGTAGAGTAGTTTAGTTCAGTACCGTGTCTGAAATTATATATCCTAACCCAGTTGCCTTGACGGAAACGAGCCTTGCACATCAACCAAGCCATTCGATCATACTAAGCAAGTTTTCCCAGAAAACCTCCCCGGAGCTAACCTGGACATTGCGCACATTTTAAGGACTGTGTGCAAAAGACAAAACTTGCCAGTAGACTTTCACGTAGACCCCACGAGGCAACCTGGAAAGAGTGAAGTGTATGTGATCTGCACTGCAGGCACCAATGCCGCGACAGCGCATGGGTTAACCGTAGATACCGCTAAACAAGCTGCAGCAGGTAAAATCCTTCACCAGTGGAATTTGACTCCAAGCGACCTGGACAATACCTCACAGGTTTCTCCAGATGAGTGCGTCCGAGGAACCACCATCTACGATTATAAGACTCAACTACAAAATGAAAAAATGATGCAGAGGTTGAGAAGGTTTGGTCCAACAGAAGATCTAGAAGGTGGTGAGAAGCTGTCCCTAAGAGTTGATCATATCACAGGCTTTTGCAGCTGCTTTGGCGGGGGTGGCAATTGCCCTTTTCAGACCCAGATCTCTCACAAGGATCGCATCAACAGAACCAAATCGACAGTCGATGAGGATAAAGCCCGATTACAAAATGACAAACTGATGAGGAGGTTGAAGAGGTTTGGTCCAGCAGGAGATCAGCAAAGACATCCATGTGCCATATTTTCCCTGACCAGAAGTGAAGACAAGTTTTGTGTGTTGAATTCCGACAAGCCGAACTATGGAAGAGCAACTCCTGCTGTTGAAGGAAAGGTAACCTTTGAAACAGAAGAAGAACCCATCAATTATACAGATTATTCTGATTCAGGTTCAACAGGTGAAGTTTATCAACCTGGTCTGTCAGAAGTACCAACGTCAAGTGCCACCTTTGGTCTATCAAACACCAAACACATAATCACCAAAACATTCAAATCATGTGAGAATCCACCAGCTACAGAATCCCGGAGAGCAACAGATCAGGAGATTCGACAGATTCTCAAAACAACATTCGGCAAGACCGCTATCTATGAGACTGCAAAGCATATGGGTACTAAAGAAGAACCACTTGTGAGCGTGTGCTTTATAGCGGGGGCGATTGTCGGAGTCGGGAGGGGCTGCACAAAAACCGAGGCGAGGAAGGTAGCTCTTGAGGATCTGCTCAGGAAGCAGGCAGAGGTTAAGGTCTTGCGAGCAAAGCTTCAACTCCAGCAACAGGCAGAGAAGACAAAGAATGTCATCCTTCCAGAATCCCAACAGGATTCGAGTGGTTTTAATGAAGTCAAGCCAGATGTGACATCTGAGCTGGCAGTCACTGTTTTAGACATGTTAGAGGAAGTAGAGGAAGGAGATGGAGAAGCACCGAGTGTGGAGGATGAAGCTGGAGCTGTAATGGTACTACAGGCACCAGCTTCTCTCCCAAACGCAATGCAGCAGCAGTTGACTGTTTCACCACCATCTTACAAGATGTCGGACTCTGCTGCATTGAAACCCTGGATTGGTCAAACCAGGCAGCCATCATATGGGCGTGGTTACACAAGATGGCAAGTTGATACTCAGTGCAGGTTGTACAGGTTAGCCACCCACACTTTATGAGCGTTCCAGTTTTTTCTAATTTCATTTGTTCAAAAATGCTAACCACCCCCAACCCAATCCAAATCCAACAGCATGTTTTGTTGGACTGAGGACTGCACTAGGAAACTTTTTGTTCTTTTCATTTGGTCAGGCGTACTGTGCTACCACAACCGGAAACATCTTGGGGGTTGAGTTACCATGTTGCATTATATTTTGTTGAGTTTGGAAGGGTCTTTGTTACTCTTTGAGGAGTTTTGGGTAATACTGGAGAGGCTTATTCATACTGGTTGCTGTGTAACAAGATTTAAGCGTTGATGCAAATCTAGTACATGTACGTATCTGCAATTGATAGCAGAACTTAACTCTCAAGTTAAACTCATCAGATTGATGATTTGGAAAGTGTTTTTAGACAAATCATCTAGAAGGAGTGGGGTTTCTCACAAGTTAGAAAAAATGGGCTTCCGAACGCTCTGTGTCATTTTGTGTTGCTCCCAGTCTGAACGTGCCTGTAACCCTTCAATGTGTTCAATGTTTTCATGCTTTTTTAACACCTGTTTCCAATTTCACTTGCAAAGTTAACATGCATGTTTCCATTGACGATGTGTTTTGTCAATCGTTCACTTTAGCACAGGCCCCATCCTTGTCTGTCGACCAATATGGGCAGTAAAGTTAACCAGGCCAATTGTGTTTTATACCTGGTTTATATGTGATGTTTCATTTGAAAAGCGTTTTTTAAACATGTTGAAATTAACAGAATCATTGAAAATCTCATTGCTGTTGTTTATCATGTAATCATGTTAAATTTTCATAGGAAAAAAACTAACAAACTTTAGGGACAGGATTTCCAAATAGGTACTTGTAACTCAGACTCTTGTACAAGTGAGTCATCGATTTGACTATTAAAACTCAGAATGGAACTTGAGTTCTGTGAGCAGGGTTCAATTTCAGAGCTCTGCTTACTGTGGAAATAGGCGCTTACGACGCCCTGTAAAGTAAAGCACATCATTCTGTGGGCTGTAAGTGCAGATTCCATGTTAAGGAGAGCCATGAAATTAGACCTAGATGCATGCTTGTATTTCAGAGTGTTTTATGACTTTGTAAATTAGTTAACCCTCCTACTGTCTGACCGTTCAGTGCAGTCCTGGTATGACAAGGAGGACATGGAAGCCATGGCTTCTGTTGTCCTGGGCTTGGTCTTGGTGCCCCTTCAAAAGTTTCCATGGACTTTAACATTTTCTAATGGAATTGCCCTTTGCAAAACAAAAAAACAGCCTTGACCTCTCAAAGATGAAATTCCAGGCCTGCAGTACACACATGAGTAAAGTATAGTTCTGTGCACAGTGGTACCACCATACACAACCTGTGCGGCTGAATGGTTTTGAATGGTGGACCAACTTGCTGGAAAATGTCGGCAGAAGTAGGAGTTTTTTTTAATAACATCGTAAATGCATTTAATTCATTTGTTGGTGTTCATGTTTGACTTCTATGACATAATTAGCACAAGTTCTATAAAGCTGTGATTTTTGTACAGCATACATTGTTTTACATGTTTTATACAAAGTACATGTACATATGTACTTGTTTAGTACCCATAGGCCGATAGCACTTGACACTAATGCTACAAGTAGAAGCTAAGTACCTCAATCTCAGACAAACATCTCAAATTTCACTTCCATACATGTATGCGCACATATGTACGTGTCCAAGTTTAATGATTACCTCTGTGTAATCAAAAGTGTAGTTTGTCGTGTTGATGATGCGGTGATCACATAAGTGGTGGAATGTTTGTCTGACAGCCGGGTATTTTTTAGCAAAAGTAACGTCATTAGTGCGGAGTGCTATTGCTACAAGTTGTATTAAGTTGTCATTGATGTACAGCATACATGTACATTGTTCGCGAAGGACATGCTTGGTACCCACTAGGCCAATATGCAATATGCAGGTATGATATTCTTCCTACTAAAGTCTATTTTTTGGGGTTTTTTTCCCCCTTGGCAAAATCCGAAAAATTGTTATTAATAAGGCCTGAAAAGTCTGTTGGAGCCCACGCCATGTGTACATGGAAGTCAGACTTGTACTCGATAAAATGTTCTTACTTTTTTCAAGGACCAAATATCATGCCTGAATATTGAACATTGAACATCCAGTTATTGTTGCACCAGGGTTAAATTGTTGCATCTCGATTGTTCAAGACGTGGTAGCTCGCACAAAATTGCTCACTGCAACAACAAAATATTTCGACACCAATTGGTTTTTATGTGTACGTGTACAGGTGTCTGGGTTATTTTAACCAAGATAATGCCGTTTTGGCATGCTCAAACTCGTGTGTAACATACGTGCTATTTTAGGACAAACAACAACTTTTTTGCACCGACACGACGGTATGCACAATATGCTTGAAGTTGTCAACAGGAATAGTTTTGGTACTGCGTCATTTAGCCTACATGCCCCAGTCAAGGCTGGAAATCGACACTGGACCTGAGGCAATTATATTTATTTTTTTTAGCATCAAGCCAGTAAACTCAAAACTAGACAAGTACGGTGGTCTTGTGTTTTTGTTCCAATGTTGACTTTCAGTCGGATAAAATTCTTTCAATTCTGTTGAATATCGTACATGTACTAACCCGTAATACAAATGAAATAAAATCTTTTCTTAGTGCTTGTTCAACTTACAATAGAACAGTTCAAATGTTAAACTGAAGAGGTAATTTTTGGCACAACTCTGGTTTTATTTAAACCAAATCTGGTACAGTAAACATTGTGAGCTACAAGCCCTGTGGTCTAGTGGGTTTTCCAACCAAGTTTGAGCCTTGCAGTTATTTGCGAAGCTCCAACTGTGTACACAAAGACTCTTTTTTATGAGTTCTTTTAATTTTGAAATAACTTTTGAAATAACTTTTGAAAAGTGATGTCATTGGTTGATTATATATTCTTTGCTGGCAGCACTTGTACAGCTACAAACTGGATATGAATCTGCAAGCACATTAACAATTAACAACAACCTCAAAAAGCCAATGTTGGCGTGAAAAAAAACCCTCTCAATATTTTGGTATTTTTTTGTCAAATGAAGAGAATCTTCTAATGCCAACTTTCTTTCCGAACTAATTAAACAGTTCACCCAGTTTGCCTGAAGAGGATACGCCCAGCGAGGGGTACAGCTCACCCACTTTAGGGATACCTAGTTCGCTCAGTGAGCCTAGCAGTAGACCCCCCTCTACAGAGGCACGCTGTGGCAGACCGCCCTCTACAGAGGCACCCTCTTCACTGGGGGAACCCTGCGAGGAAGGGTACAGTTCACCCACTTCAGAAACATATGACTCGCCCAGTGAGCCCAGTTATGAGGGGAGCAACTCGCCAACCATCGATGCACCCGGTATGCCCAGTCTGGTTCTACCTGAGGAGAATAAATGGGATTTGTATGTGGCATACATCAAGAGTCTGTCCGATTTTCATGCCATTCTCATCGGAGAGGACTATTCGGTAAGAATTCAGTTTTGAAACATCCTTACAAATATATTTTTTT
>CM021539.1:7453021-7465793 GCA_010994315.2 Pisaster ochraceus | reverse complement strand
TCCCTTGCTTTTTCTGAATGCTTTCTGCTTCTCTCTCTTGTAATTTCTTTCCATTTGACTGTTTGCGTAATTACACCATTATACCTGTTTATGGTATTTTATTTAAGCTGTTTTAAAACAGCGGGGGAGAGAGATTTTTAAGAAGTGGCTGTAACATCTTCAGCCTGGCGGGAAAGTTATGGCGTGTACCTCAATTTTACCCACGCATGACAGGCTCGCCACAACTTGGTATGCCTGGAGAGAGCACTGGCTGATGGACAGTGTTTTATGAGTGATTTCTGCCTCTTACTCTTTTAATTTCTTTCCACTTCACTGCTTTTGTTCCACCAGTATACCTGTTTATGGTTGTAGTCTTGTCATTTAGCCTTTGACAAAGACTCTACTAGGGTTGAAACGTCAGTCCACTAACTATTTTTGGCATTTATATTTATACCATAGGTCATTTTGTAGGTACATGTACCTTTTGGTTGGTAAGCAGTTTGCAATCAGCTAATTTTATGTGCTTGTTTTGTTTTTTAAAACAACTTTTGCCGTGTTTGTGCTGATCAAGTTGATTTTGGCATACAACAGGAGCAGTTGATTATCTTGGAGGAAGCGATGCGGTCGTTCTATCAGTGCAGCGCCTGGGTCTTGACTGAGCCTCCAGAGGTAGGACTCTGCTATGCGGCAGAATTCAACAGGGAATGGCTCCGGGTGCAAGTTACGTCGGTAGAGGATCAGGAGGTAAATTTCTTTAAGATTCTAGGTCTGATTTTTGGACGATTTGACCCCCAAGTTTATCAATTTTAAATAGTTTTTTTGTATTGATTCAATAAAAGTACCAGTTTTTATTTAAAGGCAAAGTATACCTTTGTATTTTTTTAAACCGTCCGATTGTTTTAAACTTATATAAATGTAATGTACAATAAAACTAACATATGAGAGTTTCATTTCATGCGTTTTTGAGATATCGCCGAAAATCCGAAGCGAATGTGTCCCTGCAGGAATATTAATAATAATAATATTTATAATTTACACACATGTATATTGTACCCCTTACATGTACATTCTAGGTGAAGTGCTTTTTACTTGATCATGGGGACATTGAGAATGCTGCAATATCTTCTCTCAGACCACTGGCAGAAAAATTTCTGCAGCTTCCCTTCCAGGTAAGTCTGGCCAACGGTTCGGTGGGCCGTGCTGTTTGCTCAGTGCCCACTTTTCTTAAAGCTTTTAAGCAAATTTTTGTTGCTAAGCAAGAAATGAGTGGGGTGCCAGTCGAAGCATATTGTAACCTGTACAGTATTTTGGCTGGTAACCTACTCTTGCTAAGCAGGGGTTTTCTGTGCTTTATGAAATTTGGCCGTGGTTTTTCGCTGTTTTAGGCTCCAAAATATGCTCACTAAAGTAACCTGCAAAAGTACATGTCACATACATATGTACCACCTGTAACTAGTATTCTGCTCATTTTTGCTAGCAGAAAAATGTTAAGCAGTTTCTCCTGTTTAAGCAGCTTTATAAAATTGGGTCATTATGGATCTTTATGCTATAAATTTTTGTTCAAATTTCATAGAGATCTGTCTTTGCGTTGACATACCAATAATGATTGAACTGTTTGTTTTGTCTTCTCAGGTTATTCATTGTAAGTTATCTCAGTGTGAGCAGGTGGCCCATGATGATAAGACGGCCCTCCAGATGTTTTGCCAACTGGCTTTGGGGCAAAGTCTCCTCGCTGAGGTTGTCTCAAGGTGGGTGGGTTTGGGGTCAAAAGCATCCCCGTGCAGTATGAGATATGGACTAGTGAAAAGGCTGACGGGACCAGTGAAATGACAAGCAATGAGCAAGTTCGGGTGGGGCGACTAGAGTGACTAGACTTAATCGTAGAAAGCATAGAGCACAGGGAGATTGACTAGATCGACCATGCACTGGAGCATGATCGATCTAGTCAATTCGAGAGCTACGGTTAGTCTAGTCACTCTAGTCGCCCACCTGAACTTGCCCTAACTGGTCCTGCTGGCTAGCCACTGACAAAGTTAAGGGCAAACCCTGGAATTTGGAATTCACCATAGAGTTATATATAGGAACTAGAGTGTGCACTGGTAAAACTATGTGCACAAACGCGACGGGACCGCAAGGAGATATCAGCGCCATTTTGTACGAGGGCAACATTGAATATGAAATACGTGGTGTGCTTGCTAAATACTCATTATGCGGTCTACAAAAAACGAGCGGCCGTTTTAAAGTTGTTTCGTGGGTTTTTAGTCGTTTCAATAGAGGATGAACGCACTATGCCATGATTTATTGTCCAAAGTGAAGAAATATATTCCAAAAAATATTATATTTATTTGGGGATTATTTAGTACTATAAACGGTCTTCACTGGTAAACCCTTTCATTGTTAACCATTGCTCTGATGCAAAACGCACTAATAATCTAGACAAATGTTGTTTTTGACTACTTACGAAATGGCCGCCGCTGCCCGTGTCGGGCCGCGTAACTAGGCTAGTGCGCCCTCTAGTTCCTATATATAACTCTTTGGAATTCACCAACAGGTACCACACTCTTTGTCAACAGAGGCCTTTTGTTTTTAGGCGTTTAACCGTAGGTCCCTCGTGTTGTTTGATGCTTGGAAAAGGACCCAGGGAAGGGGGCTTGCCCTGGTGTTTTGGGCATGCTTGACTGCAGAGTTGGCCACATCACCTTGTCGTGTCTACCCTTACAAGAGGCTCTAAAATTGGGTCTCGACATTAATAATGCATTGCTCTTCATTTCTGTTGGAAAAGAATGAGCACTTTGATGCGCCCAGAGCTAAAGGGCTGTGTATAAGTTGTGTATTGTTGTTGTTATTATTGTTATTAATATTTCATGCTATCATAGCATGCAAAAGAAAGATCCTATTTCCCTTGTGCCAGTATAAACTCCTTGAGTCAGGCTTCATCCCGCAGCCTTAGATCTGAATGGTCTTTCTCAGGGTCTTCGCTGTTCCCAGAAGCACCACCTTCTGGAGCAGATTTACCCGCACAGTCATGCCTATTATAGTAATTGTATTTCAGTTTATCACAGCATGCAAATGAAAAGTCAAATTGTTTTCTTTTGTGCTGATAACGTCCCGTAGCCTTAGATCTCAAAGGTTGTTGACAGGATCCTCGTTAATAATAACTATTACCATTATTAATATTATTTCATGTATTACTATTATCATTATTATCATGTTATGAAATATTATATTATAGCCACAACTTACAGGGCTTATGCCCCCTGAATATACTTTGCAAGTCACTTTTTATTCTTCTTGATATTCATTCTTTCTTTTCTTGGTTTAATCTATCTGTTAGTTTGTTTATTGTTCTAAGTTTTAGTGTTTTTTGTCTCTACTGTTTGAATCAATGCCCATTTTAATTTTCCCAGTGTGGGATAACAAAGTTTTTATCTTATCTTATCTGATGTTTAACATATTTGAACTTTAAGACCAGTTATACTGCACCATTTTGTTTCCTCCAGAAGTTAAAAAAGAAGGGATACCTTTTGTAGGTAGTGTTACTTCAAAATTTAATGACCATCAAACCTTTCTTGGTATGAAGCACTGTTGATAATGTAAAGCATTTTGAGAAAAAGATTCCTTTCTAATGATTGTGGTTTTAGAGAAAGGGATTCAAACAAATTTCAATCTAAGAAATGTTTCATGCATTCCATTCCGTGTATTCCAAGTACATCGAAGTACAGATTATTCTTCCTTCTTGGACATGCTATGGATTGTCGGCGATATCTCCAAAATGTTACAACCTTCTGAAATGAAATTTTCACAGTTTAGTTTTATTGTATAGGCCTATATCTACATTTATATAGGATTAAAACAAAAGTTATACTTTGCCTTTATAGCATTTTACATGGATGTGGGAGCCAAAGATTCCCCAAACCCTTGGAATACTTGCAAGACTTGTACCCATCCCTCTGTTTTATTTCTCAATTTAAATTGTATTTCTTTATTTTTTTACAGAGATGGTGATCGGATAGTGATGGAGCTTTTTGATAGCTCGGATGTATCCATCCTTGAGCAGTGTATGACTGCTGGAATATAAACTCAGCATGCGGTACTTTTGTTATTTACTTCATTTTTTTACACTCACAATCTTGGCAGAGGTGATTGTTTCTCCTCGTTGGTTATTCTTAATAGGAAATGAGGACACTTACGCCCTCTTTGAAACCACGGCTTGGGTTCGGTCCACCTGGACCCAATTTCAGCTGCTTAAGCACAAAAAGTAGCTAAACACAACGAACTCAATTATGCTTACTAAAGTAAGGTTAACAGCCAAGCTACCATGTCACAAGTACAATTTGTGACTGGTATCCTGCTCATATCTGCTTAGCAGGCAATCGTTAAGCAATATTTTCTGCTTCAAAAGCAGCTCTATGAAATTGGGCCCCGGTCAGCAATGACTCCCAACGCTGACTCTGTATTCATCTTTTCTAGGAAGAAGTGGTAGCTCTGAAAAGGAGCTTGTTTGATCCTCTCAGAGTCAACACTTCCTTCTGGAAAGGACCATTCATCATGTTCATGGTGTATCTGAAAGAATTCATTAATATCGTTCCCTGACATGCAAAATAACGTGTGCTGCAGAAATAGACAGAAGATTTGAGACTGCTGTTCTTATACAGGAAGGGGGGGGGGTATGTTTTTGCGATTCTGACCAGAAACATGTTGAAGCATCGGTTATTTGTTTTTTGTGGTTTTATGACTTCTGTGGTGCCATGGTGGTGTCGCTATTCTGACCATCTGTAACCGAGCTGTTAAGAGCAATCATTTTTTAAGAGACTTACCTACATCACCAACTGTTTCTGATGACCAACTCATTTTCGGTCGGTGTGTAGTCAGAAACAAAAACATGTGTTTAGGGTCGCCTAAATATGTCCCAGATCCGACCCTTCGAGGTGGATGTCACTTTTTAACCTTTCAAAGAGCAATGTAACACACAGAAATGTGGGTTGAATTTATTTGTAGATAGGATTTTAACAGTACTTTGTTGTTGAGTCTTACGAGTAAATGTGTGTGTAATTTGAGGGGGGGAATCACCAGTTTTATGAAAATAGAATTTGTTAACTGGTGGCCACTAAAGATTCAAGAGTGCCTTGTGCCAAACCCTGTTTGTAAAAATCTATAATAATAACAGACGTAGAACAGCTATAATAACAGACAATAAAAAGCTTTAGTTCATGTGATATGCTCTTGCTAAATAAGGCAGAACTGTACAAGGTGGGCTGAAATCAAAACGTTAGTTGAAGTTGTTTAGTTTTTACCAAGTGTTGTATGGCCCCGCAAGGTGACTTGAGCTCCCTCTATTGTTAGAACATGAGGCACTGCACGGGCGCCGTTTTGGTAAAGAAATGTTTTGTTATAGCACTGATAGCAATAGTCATTCTGTGCACTGATCTGTAAGTTTAAGTTGTTTAGTTTTTACCAAGTGTTATATGGCCCCGCAAGGTGCAAGATGGGCGACTGGAGCTCCGTCTATTGTTAGAACATGAGGCATTGCATGGGCGCCATTTTGGTAAGGAAATGCTTTGTTATAGCATTGATAGCAATCCTCATTGTGTGCATTGATCTATTGTCGCATCAAACGATCTGCTCACTAAAATGGCGACTGGTGCATACTTCACATATTGCACCTGAGGTGTCTTTTTTTTTAAATGATCTTTTGTTTTTACAAATACACAGAATCCTGCCTTTAAAATTTTTTAAACTTGTGATTGAAATGTATTATGACAATAACAAAATTTAAAAACACATTTTCATACAGGCCTGAAATTCTGTTCCTGTAAAGGGGAAGGTAGTTTTTCTTTAGCACTCGGCACCTCCATGAAGAAAACTGAAATTGCTACTAAAATATTTCATGGGCACCAAGAAGAGCAATTGCTCCACTGCTTCTCTGAAGTATTAAGTCTGTTTTAATGTTTTTCATTAATTAACCATGTGCTAGAATTCGTCACATATCGGTCTCCTTCTTGCCTTTCGGTAACATTCCATGTATGGCTTTAAGCCGATATGTCCTTATTAAAGCTAATCTTCAATTTTTGACATTCACCCTGCATGTTTAAATGTTATAATTCATACTTCGATTTTGTTTTGTCCCCCAAGTAGCTTTAGTCCATATCTTGCTCTTTACGTTTTTACTTTAATAAATTGAAAGAGAACAATGTCTAGAAGGTTGAGATAGTTATGGGAGGAGAAGCTCAAATTCTCTTTAATTGAGGAAATGTTTTAGCATGAAACTGGAGCGTAAAAACACATTGTTCTTAATTTTGGTTGTTACAACCGAAATTGACAGTTCCTTCTTTTTATTTTTAGGTTTTCAGATACAGTTTTTTTGAATTTGACTTCATTTCACAGGGAAATGTTTCACAGAAAATATAGGAACTTCATAATCAGTAAGCTTTCAGACAATGTCAGACTACAAATTTACAACGATGGTTTTTATCCTTACTAATCCTGTATACCTATAACCCTGGTGGGCCCAAATCCTCCAAAATCCTATTCAGGAAGTTGTCTGACTTTGTAGGAAACGACACTTCATAGTTCTAAATAACTATTACTTATGTGTACATACAGACCACGTGACCTCTGACATCAGGTTTTAAAAGAGCCAGAGCCTTGACTTCCCGTAGGCACAATTTGTACACAGCCCAATGGAAGAACCCACAAAAGCATAACAAATTTAAGGAGGTTGCAAAGGGGGGGGGGGCATTGTTTAATCAGTTGTTATTTGTTTGGTCATTATGATACAAACTGTTAACTTTTAGTATAACCATTGTAGTATATTGCCTGCCTGCCTGCCTGGAAGGGCCTGGAAGGTAACAAGGTCACTGATTTTTTAAACAGGTTAATGGTCTATGGCATTACGGGGAAAGCTCCAATAAAGATTTTCCAGAGTTTCGCCACAAAAAATCGGATATACATCCTTTTCACTGATTGGTGTGTTTACAATGAGCAGTTAATCTGCCCAGGCATGCCAGGGCACTCGGCAGCCCTACTGGTTTGTGCATGATCCAATTAAGGCCCATGTTTGGAAAAGGAATCACATGGAGATAACAGGTGTTAGTTGTCAGGTGAAAAGGATGGTTTATTTTAGCCTATTTCTTTAATGGAACTTTCCTGTAATGAGAACGGGCATATCTAAATTGTATTATATGGGTTTGTTCAAACATTTGGTCATTGAGTTTTAGTGTGGAACATATTGGAGGATATGGGAGGGTGTGTGAGGTAAATCCATTGACCAATCGGAACGGCAAATGCTGCACAAACTATTTACAGTGTTTGCAATAGTAATAAACCAACATGTATTAGAGAATATTACAAAAAATCTGCAACAAGATTTGCTTTTTGACCACCAATAGACCCCTGTACTGACTGATTATGTCATAGTTGGTTTACTGTATTCGTGAAGTGAGGGAACTGGGTACTGCATTTTCGATAGTTGAGCAGCGACACAATAGTTTTCTGTTCTTCTGCGAAGTAGTATCAAGCTGTGACGCCATCAGTACTAAGGTTTAAACATTATGAGAAAGCTTTTTGTGGCAAACTCTGAAACTATTCATCCTTTTCACCCGTTAGGTGTGTTAACATTGAATTACTTGGGTCATTAGACTTAACAGATGAGCAGTTAGTTAATCTGCCTGGGCTGTCAGCAGCCCTACTGATTGTTTATGTCGAGTACTGATTTCTTTTCCTAAATCCCTTGGGATCACAACACACTTTTTGATCCAGCCAGATTTGTCTGTGGTAATGTTTAAATGTACTTATTTTTATATTGATTTTATTTCTATACAAAGTTACTTTTAAATAATTCTGTTTAACCTTGATGGTAATGCAAGTTAATAAAAGGGAAAATAGTTATACCAAATAGTTCCATATCTTTGAATCATTTTATTTGTACACATTTACAATTTTAAATGCCATTTGACAAAAGTAAGAAATGCCAATTTAAACACAGGCCGTAACCCGAGGTCAGCCTTGAGGTTTGTCGAGGTTGGCTGGCTTTTTGTGTAAGTTGCATCAACATGGTTGGTCGTAGATGCGCGTGTTGCATAACAATTACGTGGTGCGTAACAATTTTTAAGAGAACGATAAGCTTAATTGCTTCCTACTAATGGCCGAAAGCAAAGTTCGGCTCAGTGGTTTCTTTCCCTGCCTTTCACCTCTGTGGACCCCGGATCGAATCCCAACCTCAGACCAAAGCCTTGTATGTGGACTGGGCTTTCAGTCCCTACCTGATTGTATGGGCATAAATAAATCATAAATAAATAAAAAATATATAGAACCCCAATGGATATTTTCCTAAAAGAACAATTCTTGCCACCATTACCAGCAGTAATAAGGTTTTCTAGGACTAATTCCTTCACAGAAAGGAGATGCAACTTTCTCATCGCAAAATGAAATAAAGAAAAAATAGCCAACTTTACCCAAGTCGGTTCACTGTTTCAACTTGAGTTTTCTCCTAACAGATTTGCCAAAGGTGACAAATCCTGAAAAGGGGTTGCTGGCCAGGGTTCACTCTGTATACTAGACCCAGAACTCCCAAGATGTTGCAATTCAGGAGGTTTACAGACTCTGTGCATCACCGGTTGACAAAACTACAGGCTTGGACACAATGTGGACTATTTCTCTCTCCCTGTAGTGACTGCTTTACTTCTTGTAAGAAAATTTGAATGGTCAAGGAGATTTTTTGGAAAATCCTGAAATCAAGACAAATCCTGTTTAATCACACACCTGTGAGACTTTGTTTTTAGCATCGTCCAATCTTCCTTTTTTCATTTTAAGGTAACCAAATGGAGGCTGGAATGGAAAATAGTCTGGTTCCTTTATGGCCCCAAGTCAGTTAACACGTTGACTGCCGCCTACGAGTATATTCGTAGTAACAGGTGTAATGGATTCTGCCACTACGAGTATACTCGTAGAGAATGAGAAGGCTTCTGGCAGTGGTGAGGACATACATCCTTGGAATTTGTATTACAACATGTAGACACCAAAAAAGTACCTATTTGGTATGCGCGCATGCGCACCACACTTGGCAAATGGGAACGCCCTACGAATCTATGACCGGCAGTCAACGTGTCAAGTCATCAGGGTTTGGGTTTGAGTCCTGGTCATAACACTTGTGTCCTTGAGCGCGATGCTTTCCTATAACTTCTACTCTTCAACCACTTGGTGCTCATTATCAGGCATTATGTAGTGCATTGATACTTTATCATTGTAAAATATGCCACATGTGTGCAAGAACTAGTTATTATATGACATTAGAAAATTGATAGTATGAAGCCAAGCTAGCCTGGCTGGTCTCATTGTCTATGCATGGTTTTTCAGTTCCTTTTGCTTCATCGCATGATGTTTACGATAAGGAGCCAAGCTAGCCTGGCTGGCCTCATTGTCTATGCATGGTTTCTTCATGAGGTCCTTCAGCTTGGATCACCTGGTTGCAGTTTGAACTGGCTTGTCTCAGTTGCAGTTTACAAGCTAGTCGGACTTGTCTCATGGTTGCAAATTGGAGCCAAGCTAGACTGACCCGTCTCATTGCAGTTTGAAGCCAAGCTAGTCTGACTCGTCTCATTGTTGCAGTTTGAAGCCAAGCTAGACTGTCTTGTCTCATTGTTGGTTGCAGTTTGAGGCCAAGCTAGACTGTCTCGTCTCATTGTTGGTTGCAGTTTGAAGCCAAGCTAGACTGACTCCTCTATAAATCATCTCTGCTTTGTTTCTTCGATCCCTTTAGCTTCATCCTGTGACTGGGTCAGAGACAGGGCTAATGCTTCCACTGCAATAAGAATGAGAGTTGATTAACTTTCCCTTCCTACATATACATTTCATGTGTTACTAAGTAAGACGCTAGAGTAAATTAGTATTTTCAGAGCTTGATAAGGGGCATGGTGTACCACCCCTATTTTATTCTTCATTGTGTGCTTTGAATCTCAGGAATTCTTTGGAGGATTTATTTGTTCTCTCTTTTTCTTGGGGGGGGGGGTGGTACTTCTGTACAAAGGAAAATAGCGTGTTAAAGTATGGGAGAACATCGGGGGGAATACCCTCTGTTACGTTGGGCATGGTATATTCATGTGAATCAATTATAGAAAAAAACATTTCCTCGCATCTCAGGCATCTTTTAATGTGCAAACATGTACACAACATTTGTTGGTAACTTTAATTGCAGCAATGTACCATGTATAGAAGCATGCAATACATTCCCAACCAAAAGTTTTTGCTATTTTCACTTCACATGATCACCTGATTTGATATAAAACACTTTCACAGTTTAGCTGTGTGGTGTGTTTATTCAAAGGATCAGTTCATGATCAATACAGACCTGTGGCTGTACATGAAATTATGAACTCTCACCCAGTTACTGTACGTGCCCACGCACCCTCCGTATCCTATCTATGAAGAGCGTGCATGCGTGCAGTTACTGGGTGAAAGTTCACAATTTCAAGAACAGCCACAATCCTGTATTGATCATGACGACACAGTCCGTTTAACTAAAGTTCTTCCAAAAGCCCAAATCACTTTATAAAGATAAATTGTCATCAGATAAACTTACAGTGAGGAAACGCTCCTCTCTTGTTGATGTTATTCAGCATGGTCAATAGGAATGTGCTGCAGTTGCTGAACTCTCTCTGCATCTTTTGAACACTCTCAGCACTGTCAAATGAAAGTTGCAACAGATGTGAATTTTGCATCTGTGATAAAGAAGACTATGGGTTTTTGCCCTTACACCAATGTGTATTTAGCATCTAGTGGTAAGCCATCTGCTCTAGCATGGCAAAGGTCGTGGGTTCAAATCCCAACTGAGTAATATGTCTGTGTTTTGTTTTGTTTTTTGTTTTTACATTCAAGAAAGTACGGAGTATACAGTGCTTAATACACATCAGTGTAAGGGTTCAAAATGATGTCACATTTCAAATATATGGACAGTACATTTTTGATGGTATTGAATTTGACCTTTTGACTGGTGCACAAATTCCTCTTTGGAATGTACACACTCATTTTTTTTAAATGTCCGATGACGTCAATTCAGAGAATCAAATATTAAAATGACAATTTAAACTGTTTTTACTTGAGATTAGAGACGAAATTTTTCGTCCCCTTTGATGCGGACTCTATCCATTGGAAAATGGTGCATCACGAAATTGAAATTTACCTTGGAGCCCCTCTTAAAACATTTTCAGTGCTCAGGGTCTAAATCCTCCAAATCCCTTCCAAGAAGTTGTCTGACTACTGTAGGATATGGTACTGTAGGCCCAAATGAAAAATGCTTATCATTGGGCGTTGAGTTTTGTTTTTTTAAGGATGGTCGAGTCTCTTGTTACAGACAGTAGGGGTAAGGGTGGACTGACCTAAATGCGTTAAGTCCCGTGTCCCATCTCCTCTGGAAGACTAGGGCTAGATTGAGGACTTTAGTGACTGCCTCTCGCACCAGACCAACTTTCTTGTGAAGAAGGCAGCGTTCTGAGATGGTGTTCAGGTAGTTGGCATGAATCTCAATGATCTCCTCGAGGTCATTAGCTTGATCAATGTCTGACTGGAACTCAAGACCGGTACTGTGGAGAATCTGTTACGACAAAAACAAAGTTACTATAGACCAGAACTGCCAATATGCGGCATCTTGCAATCAGGGAGATTTTGTCAAACAATCTGGAAGATATTTAGAATTATGTTTTAACATACATGTAACAAGGAGAAAGTTTCTGTAATCAGCATGATCAAGGAGATTTTCAAACTTTTTTCATCAATACACAGAACGATTTGTATATTTTCAGGGAACTTTCTCCAGAATCAGGGAGTGTTGGCAGCTCTGATAGACTGTGCAAGTCCTGCCCGAAGTGAAAACAAGAGAACAAGTCAAACAAATACTATATTTTTTGTATTAAATCAAATCTTCTTTTCTAAAAAACTAAAAATACTCGTAGTAACTTTTTATAAATTGGCTGACCTCAAGTCAGAACCCCATTGCATAGAGCTGCTTAAAAGCACAAAAGTAGCTAAGCACAATAAAACTATGCTTACCTAAATATAAAAAGGTTACCAGTGAGAATACCATTCCAACTGTACCATTTATGGCTGGTATTCTGCTTACTTTTGCTTAGCTTAAGCAGCTCCATAAAATTTAGTCCTTGTAATGAAGACCAATGAAAAATACTTATGTTCCACTTCCATAAAGATTCTACCAATTGGAAAATGGGTGCATCACAAAACTGAACTTTGACCTCGAAGCCCCTCTTTAAATATCTTGTGCCTATACTTACCCTGGACATGAGGTAGCTGTGTACCGCATTGACAAAGTGGACTAGCTTGAAGCGGAAGAGGTACACCCTGTGCAGGAGTTGATCCTTAGAGAATACAGGGCTCTTGGGTGAAAGTGGGGGTACATCGGTGCCCCTCAGTGGGGGTTTAGACTCTATGGACTCAGGCTGGGATGAAGAGTGACTCAGCGCTAAAGTTGGAATCAAGTAATACAAACTAGAGACAGGTTGGAATATGACGTAAATCAGCCATCTTTACGGCAATTTTGAACACACAGTTATGCGTTTCGCGTGAGAACGGCCTGCAGCACACGCACATTTCACAAAACTCACTGCACGATTGGTTAGTAAACAGCGCGGCTGCGTTAATAATTTGAGCGTTTGACGCATCTGCAAACCAAAATGCAATTTGCCTGTAAAGATGGCGTCTATTTGGAACTATCTATGTATATAAATGTTAATGGGTCCTCGCATGTAAATTAACACAGTAATTGCAGAGTGTATGTCATATTATT
>CM021539.1:7399371-7413430 GCA_010994315.2 Pisaster ochraceus | reverse complement strand
AAATTTCACATAAATTGTTTAAGCGTTACATACAAAGTCTTGACCTCGGAACAAAAGAGATCCACGCAATGTAGGGACTTGAAGCACTATGTAGACTTACACACGTCCATACATTTTGCAACAGTGCTGAAGAGTATGTTTTTCAAGAGCAAGAAACAAAGGAATATCCACAGAGTGTATGCAAAACAGAGCTGTGGGCTTGCTTTGGTGTGTGTGCGTGGATTCAATGGTTCAGGGCACCTACTAAAACTGACAAACACCAAAACGCAATGGCAAGTGTAAACAATAAATACTATTACTAGCAATACATAACATTCGTTGTTAAACATTTAATTTAAAGAATCGAAACCAGGTTATATTCTAATTCCCGTAATTTGAAATATGCCTGCATAAAACCAATTTGACATAAGGGTGAAATCAATAATTATGTTAAAAGCCACCATAACTGCTCGTTACTACCAAAAAAGGACGCAGTAATTTTTAAGGATATAATGTGACAAAAAGTGTCAATTTGGGCCCAATTTCATAGAGCTGACAAAAATAAGCAGCAAATTATTGCAACAAGTTTCCGCTTTGCAAAAAAATGCGAAGGATAGGACCACCAGTTACAACTAATTTCAAAATTGAGATGGTATTCTGGTAAGCATGTTTTGCTCACCTAATTTTAAGCTAAAGCAGCTCTTAAAAGTGCAATGCCCTGGAGGATTCAAAGTCAATGATATCCACAACTTTATCATCACATAGTATCTACTAGAGGAATCAGGTTGCAGAGGTGCGTCGTTTTGGGGTTCGTTTTGGAGGGGAAGCAGAACATTGTCACTCCTTTTTGTGCGCAAAGTTGTAAAGCCATTTATACAGACCTACCCTGATCTAACCCTCTGATAAAGTGGAACATTTGTACTTTGTATTAGGCTTCCAGGTGAATTGCTAACAGCATTTTCTGGGTGGAGTTTTTCAACACCCCCTTCCCCTGAAAATCAAACTGTTTGGCTTAATAGGGAGCCAGTAACAACTGGAACCTTACGGCGAGTTCCTAGGGTTACTACATCACTCAGCAGCAATTAGTAATTCCTGGGGTCTGCCTTAAAAAAAGGAAAACAAACTATTTATAAGCATGCACAACACTATTTAAGTTTACCAGCTAAAGTGTCAATTGGTTTTGAATGCCCCGTGTTAAAGAAACTTGCGTCGTATACGATTTCCAAAATCATTTAGTTCTCTAAACTGAATCGTCCGAAGAGATCTTTTGACAATTTTTATACCAAAGAAAACAATTACATGCTTACATTAAAACCGTCGAAAGCAAAAAGTGTACACCCCAATGGAAGGAAACAAAATTTCAATGTTTACAAAAATATAAAACTGTAAGATAACTTTTATTGTCTATTTTTGTGGAGGATGAAACGACCACATCTTTCTTAAACCTGTTTTGATATTTTTAAACATTGAGTGGGCAACATTAAGCAACATGTAAAAGTACGATAGGATGTTAAAATCACTAGTGTGAACAAGATGACCATATCACTGGTCAATAACACATTTAAATGCGGGTATTACATTGAGCGCTATCGTTACATGTATTTCTCTCGCCATCTAAGTTGAGGTCGGCATTATTGACTCCACTAGCATTCACGTCAGTTTTGAAGGTCGACCTGGCACCAGCAGCAGACGTCGAGCCTATGGACGCGGAGAATCTGTCACTCGTTTTCGATTTCTTAGCGTCCGATAGCCGCAATTGCTTTCGCCACAGCGCCCTCACGCGTTGGTTCAAGCAGAATGCCAGGAAAATGAAGACCCCTTGTAGTGTATTGATGATGACGTTGATGTAAGAGAAAACCACGTGGTTTATAGCCTCAGATGCGAATGCAAAAATCCACGTGATTCCGAACAAGAGAATGAGCTGAAGGGCAAAACAAGTGGAAACATAATTATGGAAGGGTTTGGGCAGGTTTTGGAGTTAGAATTAGCGTTGGGGGTAACGTTATTGTAAGGTTCCTAAAATCTAATATTGTTCAAATAACGTGAAAAGAATCTTACATAGTTAAAACTTTTGAAATTTTGAAAACAATATGTAGGGGTACAAGTAACACGTACATAGAATAGGTAATGGCTACAACACATTTCAAAATGGTATTTCTTCATTATTCTACCTTTACATAAATCTTCACTTCCTCCAAGATATCAGTCACCGTTCCTTTGTTTTGTACCATCTTGCTTTCCTTTTTGGTTTTCCTCACAGCAACAAAAATGGACACGAAGAAACATGTACTAAGGAGAAAAGACGAGGCCACTGGAATACCGAAGACAACCATCAGAACAGTGAAACCTTCAATCCAACATGGCGGCGACTTTTTGTATATTGCAGGTAGGCTTGTGCACTTGCAGAGTGTAAAACTGAGGCAAGTGCACACTATCAGTAAAGAAGTACCCCAGACAACTGTCATGGATATTGCTAATTGTCGATGGTTGCGACACTCTGACCCAACCCGAACCCGGATGTGCTTTCCGCTAAAGGTTTTGGCAGCATTGTAGGCCAACGCCGTCATCCAAAAGAATGCAGATAGCCAAGAGCAGTGTAAAAGAGAGGCGGTAACCACACAGCTGGAGCCGAACATTGCTGTATTTGCCGCCAAAAACAGTAAACAATTTGCCACCAAGAGCGCCACCACAAGGTTCATCGTGTACAGACCAGCCATATTTCTCAAAGACGGGAACAGGCAGTAGGTGGCAAAAGTGGCAACAAGTGCAACAATTGACAGGCAGTTGCAGACTTGGGAAATTATATTCATTACAAACGCATTAGGATCGCTCCAGCTGATAGGTCCACAAACTGCGGCCGTGCCGTCCTTCAGTAAGAAAAAATTCTCCTTTCTAAGTACCTGACCTGTAGCCAAAACCTCCACGGTTGACGTCTGGTTTTCCGAAATATACTCCTCTGGATTTAGAATGGTAAACTCTAAGCAGCTTAGCTTCAAAATCTCTAGGCATTCCTGTGGAACTAAACGAGTCTTTGTGAAGCTTGAGTTTTCCCTGGTCCAGATGGACGACTTGAAAATGTCTGACGTATCAAGTGCAGTTGAGTCGAACGCATCACCAGCAGCAAGCAGGGTGGCGTTTTTACATGTGTCGATCCCCGACAGCAACCTCGCTCCAAATGAAAAGTACACCAATACTGTCGAGACGTTGCACAGCGAGTATAGGGACCCGAATAATGCGTCGTCAATATCGGTCAGGTCAGTGATTATAGAAAGAGTAAATGCACCCAAAGGATTACCCCATGGATTGGTTTTGTTGCTGGGATCGAACTGCCAGACAACGACACCTCTACCGACAGAAGTGTTGAGGAAAGTACTGCAGTTGTCAGACACACCTGCAGGAATTTCAGCAACCGATTGGTCTTTGGTCATCAAAGGCGGGCCTCGATTGGCCACGCAGCCCCCTTGCTCGTCTGTCAGACCGGTGGAGCAGAACACAGCGCGACATCTCTCCAAGAATGGATCGTAAAGCTCCCCTGACTGACACGTCGAGCCTTCACCGCCACCCCAGCCAAAATCAAACAGGGTTTCTATGTTAAATGGATCTGAACTGACACCACACACAGCGCTGCAACCGTCCCAATTTGAGCTACAGTATGGAACGCAGATGAGCCCACATGTTGCAGTCGGCTCAATATTATCAAACCCATTACACATTGCACAGTGAGGGTTGCGGTAGTTAGTCTCATTCCGTTTTAGAGGTGCGAAGTAGTCTTTGCAGGCTTTTTCCAGTGAGGTACCCAAGAATTCCTCCAGACACGAGTCAACAGTTTTGACTGGGCAGGTGCGGGCGACCCCGACCGTATCGCTTGAAGGTTCGAAAACATATCTACCGGTTGGGGTTCCCATCACAGTGAGATTGAACCTCGGATCGTAGGTGACGTTTCCCGATTCGTCATATTCTAATTTTGCGCTCCATTTATTCAAGTTTTCTATTTTGGCCCCGTGGCAAATTGCGCAGAAAACGTTTTTGTAAACAGCTCCTCTGTCGTCATAGACCGGAAGGGACCCTATGACGTCATTATCGTCTGCTTGATTTTGACAGGCTTCTGCAACAAGAGAGTTGGTCCAAGAGTCCGGACAGAGACTCACCAAGGCAAATCCGAAATAGCTGTAGCCCTCTTGGGCGCCTTTTCCTGGTGTCCACACACAAGCGTAATGGCGGATTCCTACGCCATTTATCGCTATGTCTTGTACATCAGGAGCGGGGTTACAATTTGAACGGTAATCGTAGCAACAGTCGTTAAAGTAACCACAGAAATCGTCACACTTGCAATACTGCAGGCCTTTGATTGGTCGAAGTGTATCACGTGGACCTTGATTGCAGTCATAGCCACAGTAGTGAATTTCACCACACAGGTACGCAGGTATATCATAATCAAACCGCTCCGTTTCTGTCGAAGAGTAAAATATTTTGAAAAAGATTATTGCTTCACTCTTTGTGATTCTTAAAAATTGTTGGCAACTTGTCAAGTCAGAACATAGGATAGAGAAATAATAAATCATTGTCTTAAATACTTAAGCCGACTGTCTCTTGTGTTTTCGCGCATTGGGAGACTTTGGAACGCTAGGTGGCAGCAGACTTACCAGATAAACGTTTACGTAGTTCTGAGCATGCGCACATTAACGAGAACACGGATTTACCTGGTAAGTCTGCTGCCACCTAGCGTCCCAAAAGTCCCATATTACAAGCAGAAAGAAAACCCCCACAATTGTTTACAGTTCACCTGCTTAGCAACAGGAATAGCCCATCCCATCCAACCTCGTCCATTATTTGATCTGGTGTCTTCTGCCACCCCCTTGTGTTTGTGTACTCCATAACATGAACTGAAGAAAGATGATTCAAAAGAGGGCGCTGGCATACGGAATTCTTAAACAATTTGCAGTGGGCTGGGGGACACATTATTACCGGACCCGAACGGCTTTCACAAACACATGCACACCGCGAACAAAACGCCCGCACGTGTAAGCACCTGCTAGGCCACTCGTTTCCTAGCCCGAACACCTGACGTCACTCTTCGAGGCTCGTGAATAACGCCAGATACCAGCCTTGAACACCTGGCAGGATCCTGCCAGTTGCTTCGCATCCACTCACAGGGCGGAGATTCGTAGTCTTCACACAAATTACATTGTGAATAAAAACTACATGTACATGCGCGCGCAGCAGACGATCGAAAAGTTCCTGCTGATGGCATTGCTGACAATTAAACACAACACTTCGGAGCAGACCAATAATATTACACAGATATGGAAAGCTTACGTCATTGCACGTTTATCCAATGAAATCATTGTAGCCAATCAAATCATTGGGTCTGTAAAACCAGTGTCTGTCTGTATCCTTGCGGATAAAGACAGGGGTCCAGTTTACTCGTTTCCATACTAGAGACTCTCCTAGCCGCATCTTCTTCCTAGACACAAGCGTCCCCGTTCTAGAAGTTAAAGATGCAGTTACATAACGACAAGAAAGTCTTTGAACAGATACATTTTCGTAGAAGATGTTAATTAACATTCGGTTGCAAAATGCCTCGAAATGAGATCGTAAAAACATATACGAATTAAAAGAAAGACTCACTAAAACTTTCCCGTGGGTGAACAGACTGTACACTAACTGATATAAATTATGACACGAAGAAAAAGGCGACTGGTTGACAACAAAGCTCTGTGATATAAATCACATTATAGACGTTGATTAAGTGTCATGCAACGAGACACTTCGCTGGTCCCCCGATCTAACCTATCTTTCAAAACTCGCAACATTTTGCAAACCGGCTTTGAAAGAAATACTTACACTGTCAGCAATTTTCAGACCAATACGTAACAGTTTCGTAATGCCACTCACTAGTCTGAACGAGGTATCACTAAATTGCCAGAGTTTTGTTTTTCCTCAAAGTGACCTATCCCGATACGCAACTGTATCAATGAGATGTAATGTATAGTGCTACAGCCCTGTCTTAGACAGCTTTAGAGTTTTCTTGACGCGACCCATATCTATCGAGCCCTATTGAAGTGTAGTGTGTTCACAAAGTGACCTATCGCAATATGTTAATTTGTACGTAAATTAGTTACTTTTACTAAAAAATTGCAAGAACAAAAATATGATCGACAGTTCTTTACAATTGAAGAAATCAGGTTTATTTTTGTCTTAAAACAAGATGTAGCAAGCAGACTCCGAAACAGCAGTATGAAAAACAATGCAACTTCAATCGCGATTGTTACAAATCACGGATTGGTTTTTTGCTGTGGATCATACAGGTCACTCTGTATAAGGCCAGCGAAAGGGAAAAAATGTTAGCATGATTAAAGAAGTGGTTTTGATGCGTTACCTGCCATGCATTCGACGTATGCGTAATCTCCATCGCAAGAAATGTGATCTTCGAACACAAGTTCACATTTGGAGAGTCTTGTTTCGTTTCCAGCACAACCCACTGCTGACACGAAAGCTGAATCGGTAACCAGATCTTCATGTTCCGTAAACGAACGTTTCACAAAAAGGCTGGTCAAAAATCCAAGGTGGCGGCAAACCACTTGTGTGTCACGAGGGTCCCAAAAATTGTCACACAATGCTCCCCACTCATCATCCGGTCCGTGACGGCCCTGCACGAAGCCCGAGGCTTCATATTTGGAGTCGACCAGCCTGAGCTCTATCGCCGAACCTACAAGAGTGTTAAAGCACATTATTGTATTGCAACAAGGTGAGTTGTTTTACAATAAAGATAATAAGTCGTTTGAACGACAACAAAATGAGTCTTTTGAACGAAATGATAGGTTGAGAAACTTTTGATGACGCTCGAGCGACCTATTTTATATCTCGTTCGAATGACTTGGTATGGCTTTCGAACGACGTAATATTTTGTTCGAACAAAATATTATTGAATACCATAGTCTTCTATGGAACACCAAAGTCCTCCGTGGAACACCACTGTCCTCTATAGAACACACACTCCTCTATGGAACACCATCCCTCTATGGTACAAAGAAGTCTTCTATTGAAAACCATAATCCTCTATGGAATACCATAGTCTTCTTTGGAACACCACATTCATCCATTTACTTCAATGGTACACAAACGATCTCCATGGAACACCATAGGCCTCTGTGGAACACCATACACTGCAAAAACTGGGGTGTTCTAATTGAAACCATATTAGTGTTGTCACATATAAATACCAAAGAGTCTTAAGGTTGGCATCATTGTGTTGGCAAATCCCAGCTTTTGCACTGTGGGCCTTTTTGAAATACCATACTCCTCTTAGAAACACCTTAACCATACATGGGACACTATAGTCCTCTACGGAACGCCATGGAACACAATATATTTATTTAATATCCATCAATAGTTTTTCTACTTACCGGAGTCGCTCTTAAAAGCGGCATATCCAAAGCAGTAGGACGGAGTGATGGTGCACTGTGACAAGTCGTCCTCCTCCCCGTCGCACATAAGGCTATAACCGATGTCATCCGGGGAATATAAGACATGTAACGGCAGGACGTAGCCGTGTGCGGTTTCCCCAAGCCCGAAATGGCGGGACGCAACAGTACGGGCATGCGCAGAACCCAACCAATCATTTCCGCAAAAGCCGTGCCACTCCTGGGTGTTGACGCAACGCGCCGAAACAATTCCCTCGTTGTCATCAATTCCATATCTGAGACTGTACTCAAACTCTTGAGTTAAGAAAACACAAGGAATCTACATATCACAACAGTGTCAATGTATCGTACGTGTTTGACAAGCTGAAAAGAATTTCAGGGCCGTGATAGCGCTCTTAAAATTCACTAATGTATACAATATTATGCGTGCATACCTGATATGCATCTGCTGCCACCTAGCTTCTCGAAGTATAAACTTGCCTATTTTACCCGATTTTTTTTTATTTACAATGTTTTCTAAGCTGAGGAGTTTAAAGAATCGAATGTGTTTAATTTTGCTTGAATACGGCTCCAGGGTTTAACAAAGGCCTTTCTAGTGAATACAAAATTAGGAAGTGACTCGCAAAGGTAGACTTGCGGATACAACCCTGTGCTAATCTCGGAGGAGTTTTGGGAGGAATGTCGGCTCTAGCCCGAACATCTGACGTCACACTTCGAGGCTCGTGAATAACGCCAGAGACCGGCTTTGAGCGTTTGGAGGATCCTGGAGGATCCCGTATTGGGGATCCTGACAAGTGTACCTTTGACCTCCCATCCATTCACACGGACATTACATATACACTGCATGTCTGTCCAATAAAAGCACCGGATTAATAGACCGGTGTCTGTCCTTATCCGCAAGGATAAGGACAGGGGAACAGTCTATGTCGGCTCTGAAAAGAGCCGTTGTTGTGGTCTCGACGTTTCCAACAGTGTAACCCCGCTCGTCTTCGTGCAAAGTTTAAGACATCACTTAAAACTACTTGTTTTTGTCGATCATGTAACTTAAAACATAAATCCAACCAACTGGTACATTGTTACAGTAACTTGCTGATATAAACAAAACAAAATCATCATTGCAGCATTTTTGAAATTCTAAAGGTGCTACATAAATTTGTCTCATAAATCAAAGTAAACGTGTTTTTTTAAATGTATTTGTTTGCTTATAAATCGGCTTGAGTGCCTTACGGGTAGATACGTGTGCTATATGAGACTATATCATTAAACTCTCACCTGAGCCACAAACCAACCATGTCGTTGCATGCAGCAGGCATGGCGGGCTCATGTATTCTGTCGATACCAATTGGCAATCATCCTCTCCAATCTCATTTACCGTGCAAAGATAGGAACTACTTTTTGACGGGAACTCTCCCAGACTGGCAATGGCACTGCTATCTCGTACGTTTCCCATTGTGTCGTATCCACAAGAAAGTGGAAACCCCGCCTTGTTGCAGAAAACACGGGCTGTCCAAAGATCGGCGATTGGCCATAAGGTACAAACAGTGTTCCAAGTTTCGTTTGCAGAACTCCGATATTGTAGAACGCCCTCACTCGGGGATGCCCCACCAAAGAGCCGATACGTGATGTATTGTTCCTCTGAAAAATATATGATATTAGAAAGACGGTTGAAACGTTCACACAACTGTTACAACGAACGACCATCCTCACTATCACCGCCTGCGCCATGCACAAGCAGAAGCACCATTACAGACAACAACATCAAATATTTCTCCAAGTAGCAGCAATGAGCACCAACAGTAGGCAAAACAACAGAAACAACAAAAATAGTGGCAATCAGCATCAAATTTGGCGCTTGCGGCAGTAAACAACAAGCACACCTACTCTAACGACAATAGTCTTAAGCAACATCATTGCTGGAAGCTCATTAGTAACATGGATATCTGACGTCACACTTCGAGGCTCGTTAATAAAGTCAGATACCTGCCTTGAGCGCCTGGCCGGATCCTGCAAGATGTACCTTTGACCTCGCATCCATTTTACATGGAGACTCGCAGTCAATTTACACGTACATGTACACAAAATATAATTGAATAAAACACAATTACATGCTTGTACAAACATTATGCAAACGCGTCATGCATACAACCGAACGAACGAGCAAGCTGACAAACTACATCAACTCGATCGGACCAATCATAACACAGATAAGGTAAACTTACTTTACTTCATGTTTATCCAATGAAATCATTGTAGCCAATGAAATCAATGAGCCTGTAGGACCAGTGTCTGCCTTTATCCTTGCGGTTAAAGACAGGGTACCTGACTAGCCCATTAGTGGCAGCAGAAAAGTTCTTGCAAAAGCAGCCTTATCCCGAGCGGGCCAACATCATCATCAATACAGTAGCCACGTACAATGTGCACTAGCCTGAACATCTGCCGTCACACTTCGAGGCTCGTGAATAACGCTAGATACCTGCCTGGCAGGATCCTGCCAAATGTATCTTTGACCTCGCATTCATTTCACATGGAGATTTGCAGTCAATTGTGTACAAATACTTCGTAGTGAATAAAACAACATGTTACATGCATTTACAAACATTTTGCACACGCAGCATGCAGACGATCAAAAGTGAAAGCTGACAATTAACCACATCACCTCGGACCAATCATAACACAGATATAGAAAACTTACGTCACTGCATGTTTATACAAAGAAATCATATAGTATTCAATAACATCATTTGGCCTGTAAGACCGGTGCCTGTCTATATACATGCGGATAACGACAGGGGACTGGTCTATATTTGAGCTTACCAGTGATTGACTCATTACTTCCGGGGACCGCCGAGTGATTGGAACACACAACACCAACATCTTCACTATGACTGCAATCGTGGAAGCCAAGTGTCGTGTGGGGGCAATCTGTCAGTCGCGCCTCACTTCCGTTACATCCAACTTCATCCATCCAAATGTGTGTAGAACCAGTGCCGAATTTGGTGTGCTCCGATGCAACGGAGCTGTAACCAAGTTGGCGACAGACGACTGTTGCATCCCTCGCATCCCAGTTATCGTCACAGATTGTTCCCCATTTGTATAACAGGTATATTTCAACGCGGCCCTCCATAGCAGAGTCACCGCCCACTAGACGCAAAGAGCCGTACGCTATCAGAGCAAATTGAAACGGCTATAATTAAAATGTACACTGCATTACTGTAATAACATTGAACTAACATTCTACTGAAGCCAAACATGTCTCTTTTAAATCTCAAAACCTTTTCAGACTCAAAACTTTCTCAAACACAGATATTGACAAAAGACGGAGAGACCGCCAACATTAGGGCTCAGTTGATCCAGAGGTTGCAGGTTCAATGGAAAGCCAGGTGAATGGTAAAACATTTGCTCGATAATGCGTAGGTCGTAGGTTCGAATCCCACGCAGGCAGTATGCCTGTTGATTTTGGGAAAGAATACATTTCTGGTAATGATACCTAGGATACCTGGTAAGTGAACTTATTCACTCTAACAATCAATCCTGAGGAAACCTGTAAACAAGGGAGCGTGCTAAGTGAACCAGAAACACCGGGGTCCACCCCTACTCTTCCAAGATAAGTATTCTGGAGTGTTATACGTGCACTACCAATACTAGTTCACGGCACCAACGGCTTAGGTGTCCCATCCGAAGGACATATCGATTATGGTAAAGTGCATTTTATGGTGGTTCTAAGAAGAACCGGTGGTTTATTTTAACCAGTTCTATTCAGTTCCACCGCAGCTTATAAAACACTGCAGCTCAGAACCACCACCAGCAGCAGCATCATCAGCATCAGCAGCAGCAGCAGCAGTAGCAGCAACAACATGATCTGCATCAGCAGCAGCAGCAGCAGCAGAAGCAGCAACAGCAACAGCAACAGCATCAGTAGCAGCAGCAGCAACAACAACAACAACAACACCACCACCACCACCAACAACAACAACAACAACAACAATAGTCAACAACACGACAACAACTAAGATTATTGGTGGATCTGTTTACCAGGATAGAGGGATTCTTCCTCCGAATTTCGAAGAGCCTTTGAGCAATTCACACCAACATCATCTATGTGGTTGCAGTTATTCACCCTCAGCCCACTGTGAGAACAATTGGCCAAATTAGACTCGGTCCCCGTGCAGTCCACATCATCCAGATAGATGCTCCCTGATCCGGGGCCGAACTGAGCAAGCGCAGACTCAGCACTTTGATACCCGAGGAAGCGGCACACCACCGTCGAGTGTCGCTGGTCCCATCCGTCACGACAGATGGTTCCCCACTCTCCGTTGTGTAACAACTCGACACGTCCCTCAGATGCTGTATCTCCACCAACAAGACGCAAACTGAAGTCATCTTAGGGGGAAAAAAAACGAAAACAAACAGACACACGTTCGAATTAACCGTATGTTATTTTCAAATTGTTTCGTTTTACTTAACCAAATAGCTTCAACGGTTTGCATTCAGTTATTCTCACCGGGGTTCCTTGATAAAAGAATATTTAAACAAAATGAAATACAAAAGCAGCTAAAAATCGCTACTCGAGGCTGCTGCTGCTGCTGCTGTTGCTGCTGCTGTTGCTGTTGCTGTTGCTGTTGCTGTTGCTGTTGCTGTTACTGTTGCTGCTGTTGTTGTTGCTGCTGTTGTTGTTGTTGTTGTTGTTGTTGTTGTTGTTTGTTGTTTGTTGTTCTTGTTGTTGTTGTTGATGTTGTTTGTTGTTGTTGTTGTTGTTGTTGTTTGTTGTTGTTTGTTGTTGTTGTTTGTTGTTTGTTGTTGTTGTTGTTGTTGTAGGTTGTCCTCATTCCATTAATCTTACCTGGAAACAGTTTACCCATGGAGTCAGTAGCGTTCCCATCAAAACAAATGACCCCTATAGCTTCCTTCTCATAGCAGTCGTTGTCCCACCATCCAGCACGAGGGCAGTCTGCAAGGGAAGACTCGTTTCCGTAACATTCCACGTCGTCTAAGATGAACTCTAAAGAACTCGCGCCAAATCTGGTATCTTCGGACAAAACGGAGCTGTAGCCAAGTTGACGACAGACGACTGTTGCATCCATCAAATCCCAGTAGTCATCGCAAACTGTACCCCATCGGTAGAGCCGGTACACTTCAACACGCCCCTCAGAAGGGAAATTACCGTCTACTAGACGCACACTGGCCTCTGAAACAGAAAAAAGTGAATACAATATGGAATTATTTGTTAATGTTTAAGAGTTTGAAGATTACCACAAGTTGCAGAGTCATCCATTCCACGATCATTATTTATAACATACACACTGTTGACAATTTCCCTTTCGGAGTACAAACTCTTGGTGGCGCTCAATATTGCGAATTGACTGTAAGCTTGCTTAAACAGCTGGTTTATTACCGAACCTACTGATATCTGTCAGCTTTTTCACACTTGAGAGAAAGTAAAATACGTCATCAAAACACTTTCATTGGACCAACATTGGCTGTCAACATTGGCCCAACGTACTTTTGCTCATCGGCCCTTTATTGGGCCAATGTAAAAGTTGGCTCAACAATGGGCCAATGTCTTGCCCATGTATGTTAAAACATTGAACCAATATCTGGCCAACATAATCGAGCATTGAGCCAACGTTGAGCCTAACATTGTGCCAACGGAACAGTTTCATTGTGCCAACGTTGGCTGGCAACGTTGGCCCAACATACTTTTGCTCACCGGAGTTACGTTGGGCCAATGTTAAAGTTGTTGTGCCAACGTTGGCCCAACGTAAACATGGGCTTAACATTGGCCAACGTAGAACCAACGAAATGTTTATGTTTGGCTAATGTTGATTACCAAATATACTTTTGCTCATCGGCGTTACGTTGGGCCAACGCTAATGTTGGCCCAACATCGGCCCCACTAATAACCTTTATGTAGGCTCAACATTGCCCCAACGTTGGGCCAACGTATCGTTATTCAAAAATCTTAACTTCGAGTGGATCTTTCTGTTAGTGAATGTAGTGAATGACCTTTATGATTAATTCAAGTAATTAGTGTCTGTGAAAATCTACTTATCAGTTGTATTAATTACATGTAAGTTATGATACAAATAAGTAAATACTTTCTACACTCACTACAACCTATACAGACCTACAGACCTACTTCTGCAATGCATGTTTTGTAGTCCTAGATCCATAGACTTTCCAGTCATGGTTTACACCTTTTTAAATTCAAACTGTTTACTTTTTTATTTACATGTTTGATTCACAAATGTTTGCTGGTACTTTGATGTTCATATTTTCTTTCAGACAAATTACACACAAAAGCACAACAATTTGCCTTGGATAACTAAATTCACCCAAATTGTTGTGATATTATCAAAGAAAAATCACACACATCTAAGCCACGCCCCAAAACTTGCATTTATGTCAATGTTGGCCCAACGTTGGCTCAATGTTGGCTCAACATTTAGCGTGATCGTCAAATGATATAACTGAGTACTGACTTCTTCGTGTATTTTCGGGATTACTGGCATTTGACTGTCAACCCTATAACAAAACCTTCATCAAACTTGTCCTATAACTAACAAGCAAACTGTTATTTGTAAACAGTTGATCTATGTTTTGCCCACATAGACTTAACCACATTTTGGTTATATCCTCTGACGCATATTGTCAAGGTA
>CM021539.1:7382960-7393366 GCA_010994315.2 Pisaster ochraceus | reverse complement strand
CACACACACAACCTTACGGATCGGGTTTGCGGGGTCCTACTATTGTTGTTCTATTATTCCCTTTTCTGAAGAATTCTCCTGTGGGGTCCAAGTTGAACAATGAATTCTCTCGTGGGGTCCATTGTTCCATTGTTGAACATACCCCACAAGGGCGCTCCCGTAAGCCCTCAACAACACAACAGGATTGGCCGCTACGCACGTGCAACTTTCATCAACTTTTCATCGGCATTCAATACAATTCGTTCATCATTGCCTCATTCCGAAGCTTCAAAAACTTGGGGTTGGGTTGTCTTTAATTATATGGATCATTCGAGTCAAGAACGGTTTCTCCGAACGTTTAATCATTAACACTGGAACTCAACAAGGCTGTGTTGTTTCACCATTATTTTTCATTCTATATACAATATCTAAACAAGATAATGTCAACATTTTGAATTATGCAGATGATACAGTGATTGTTGGATATCTTAGAGACAGTGAAGCTAACTAGAGAGAGAGTATCAGGCATTTCGATTCATGGTGTGATGAAAATTACTTGCGCCTGAATTCTAGTAAAACAAGGAACTTATTTTTTGACTTCGGGAGGTTTAAAGTACTCAACAAACTGTTAATCCTTTCAATGTTGGTCATTCTGAATTCGAAATTGTTCAGTCCTATAAATATCTTTGTATTATAATAGATAAAAAGTTAACTTGGACAGACCGGTGTAGGGCAATTGTTTCAAAAGGGAATCAACGCATGTACTTTTTAAGGAAGCTTACAATTTTTATGATGACAAAACAATATGAAGTTGTTTATGCCTCTGTTATTGAAAGTGTAATTCTTACGGTTGTTTTGTATGGTTTTAAAGCTTTTATGGAAAGCGGATATGTTCAAACTACAAAGAATAGCTAACCAAGCTGGTAAAATATTCGGTCAGCAACTAGACTTATCCGACAAACATCTCAGGTGTACTTTAACTAAAGCTGGAGAATAATGAAAAATATCGAACACCTTTGTACCATCACAACTGTTTCGTGCGGTCAGGAAAAAGACTTCGTAGCCTGCATTTTAGGACAACTCGCTATCTTAATTCCTTTGTTCCATTCTCTGTTATAGTTTTTAATGATTTCAGTTGATTGTCTTTCTCATCATGTGGCTGGCGGGGGGGGGGGGTTGGCGACCTGGCAGCGCGAGTGTGTTCTGGGTGTTACTTCTCAATGTATTTTTATCAGTCTTTCAATTGCTTTTTATGTTTTAAGTTTTTCGTGTCTCCAATCACAATGTTTGTTGTGGGGGGGGGGATGTGGCTGTGATCTGAGGTGTATTACTCTTGCCAATGTTCTCTATATGTTGTACTGCACTGTAAAAAAAAAAGGTAGTTGTCTGAACTCCTTCTTTAAAATTTTTGTTTAAGAATTTTACTGTCCTGTTCTGGAGCTTTAATCAATTTTAGACATGTAAATTTTTCATTTTTATCTTCATAAAGAGTGGACACTAAAGAATCAAAATCTAAAATCTAAGCTATTCTCAAAAATGCATCCTTGTGGAGCATTCTTTTGCTCTTTCCCTTTGTCCCTGCACTCAACAGTTTCCCAAATTTTGTGGAACACCCCGGTCTTTAGAATTTCCATGTGGAGACCTTTTATTTTCTCTTTTTGGTTATGTCCTTGGTCTCCATAGGTACCGGAAATGAGAACACACACACATTATTAATGGGCTTGCACATTATTTCGGCCGTGCCGCAGTTTAACGCGTTTATAAACACAATTAATATTGCTATAGCAATATTAATTGTGTTTGCTTTTAGCGACTGAGTTGACAGAGTGTTGTGAGGCCTGTCTCCTATTTGGCCGACGTTTGTTGTCGCTATATTTTGGGCTCAATCATCATAAAATCGATGGATTTATCGGAAACTGTGGTATAAAGAAAAAGGATCTCCGAAAACGTCATCGGGTTTTAGTTACTTCATTTAACATTAATTAAGGATCAATTTAGCCCAACGCGCCCAATCCGAAAACAACCTGCCTCCCCCTTTAATAGAAAGGGTGTGCAAATGAGAGGTGTGTAGGCTACGATTGTTATGCAACCAATATGTCCAAAACAGACCATCATGTCCGACAACTCGGCAAGGATTGTTCAAGACAAAATGTTTGGACATAATGTTTCAACGGGAACAATGCGTTGGACGTCTGCCTTTTGTAGGCCCCAATGGTTTGTTGGACACAACAGGTCGAACATATGGTTTGTCCTATATAGTATGTGGGATCAATTTAGCCCAACATATGGTTTAACTAAGAGACGTTTGCGGTAACACCATGTGAAAATCTCTTTTGAGTAGTGTAGGTTCTGAAAACCAGTGGTTAACGACTCAACGTTTCGATCAGTATGCTCTGATCGTCTTCAGGAGAAACATGGTTTGTCGATTATAGTATCTTGGATACAATGGTTTGTCGGAAACAATGGGTCGGACATAATGGTTGGTCAACATGGGTTGGTCATTATGGTTCAAATCAGTTGTCGGACGTAATGGTCCATGTCGGACATATCAACCCATAATATAAGCCCCTTACGTAATTATCAATGTCGACAGAAAATTTAACTCACCCGATTGAGATGTTACTACCAAGACGTCTAACATGAAGACACACACCACCTTAAGAGGCACCACCTTCATCATCTTGCTGCTGCTGCCGAATCCCGCAACCTGATACCGCCTCAAGAACAAACACTTCCACGCGTGATTACAAACCGAAACAAAGCGGCCTATTGTTGAGTCAAATACAATTCCCGTTTCAACCTATTATAAGGGAGAGTGTAAAACGACCCACGTTACATGCAACCAGCTCCAGGCAACCTCGAGGCGAAGATCAACATTCACAATTCAAAGCTTCAGTAATTTTTGGGGAAGTAGAAATACACTGTAGGATAATTACTTCTTGTGCTACCGAAGCGTTCCTTTTCCCGCAGGTGTATAGCTCGCTTTGCGTCAAAAAGGTGTCTCTAAAGGCTGCGTTGTGTGACAGATCCTCAAAAATTCGCCTGGCGTACGGTAACTACAATGAAAAGCGCGATGCCAACGCTGATTGGCGCGCCCATGCATGAATTGTGTATGTGAAAGCGCCCAAAGTGGTTTTGCATGCAGGATTGTAAATTAAAATCAACCTTTAAAAAGGTTTATTATACGGAGCTTGGGAAGTGACATGCAGATATTTTTTCACGCATACATATGTTTCCAAAATTAGGTTTCTCTCGAAAGAACTGTAGCAAAATGTTCTGTCTCGCCAAAATGGTTTTCAAAACATTCGTGTTTCTTGCCTAAATATGTGGTCCCCAGCACATGACAGTTCCTGAATTGGGGAACGAGTTTGGGGAACGAGTTTAAATACACATGGCGGATAGTTATAGCAGGCATGTGAATACGAATCTACGATCGACCGTGATGCTCCGTCATGTGCAATTCAAGTGGTTCCCACGATCTCGTTCCCTACGCGACAACTATCTCTTGCTTGGAGCAAAAGTTCTTTTGGCGAGAAAACAATTTGTATAAAGTTAAGTTGGTAAGAAACGTAAAGAAACGTGAAGTTGTTTGCATGTCGCTTCCTGGGCTCCGTAGTACGAAAACGTAACCAATTAAAAAAAAAATAATAAAATGAAATATATTGTCAACTCATCTCGTCCAACTGTCCAATCAATGCACGTTAACACGCAGTGATATTCGAACTGTCACTTCAGAGAATAACAATAAAATCGTTGTAATTAAAAAGTTAAACCGATATGTGCCAGATGCTGCAAATTCACGCGATCAGAAATTTCGCCCAACAGTGAATTGGATGACCAAAACAACCAACACGTGACTTACACACACAATTTGATCCAATTTTCCCATAACATTAAAATATAAAACATTTTGTTTGTTCCTTCCCCAGTGTTGCGCTGCTTATTATTATGTAACCTGACTACTATGTTTTTCCTACCTGGTTTGTTTATTCACTTGGTTTTTATTTGTCTTTCTTCTTTTATTTTTTGAAGTGGGTTGGCGTTCTATGAATTTTTCTTTTAAATTGTTCATGTTTCTCTCTCTCTCTCTCTCTCTCTTGTTGTTGTTTTTGTTTAGATGACTATAGGACAAATAATAATATCACTAGAAAAAAATAACGAGGTGTCATTGACTTTCTCCACACTGCCTGTCAATGCGAAAATAATCTAGCAAAAGGTTCACCGAAACTCTTGACCTCTTTGTAAACTGAGGAAATCATCTGCTTCAAAGAGTAGTGAGGCTGATGGTTTGCAGTCAGGATCAATCGCGCCAGTACTTTATATTAATTTAAAACCGCCTCGTTGTTGCTTCTCTTCGGTCATATGACTTCGTCCATCCATCATTATTTGTTATATTATTACACTTCATATTATATCCATGTATGAGTAATGAGCATGTATTATATGTAACGAGCATGGCGACATCAGTCATTTGTTGATCTCCTGCTGGGCTCGAGAACAATTGTCGGAAACAATATGTTAGACACTCCATCAATCTGTCAACTTCAACTTCAAGCAAAACATCGGTTTCAAAGAAAAATATGGCTCTGATAACAGTCCTTGGCTTTGTCTGAAACATATAAGGACACTTGTGTCTTTAGCAAGACACTTAACCATTATTGCGTCCTTCGGATGGGACGTATAACCGTAAAGGTCCCGTGTGTTGTGTAAGGCATGCAAAAAGAACCAAGTGCCTTTACTTCATCGTACAGAGAAGGAGTTCGCCCCAGTGTTCCTGGTTTGATTGGCTGCATATTGCGCCACGGTACCTTGTAAACCAAAAAATGGTGTTATGTAAAGAAAAACGGTCTTGTACTTCAAAAATGTAGCCCCACACACCTTGCAAGAAAAATACTGACTGTCGGAGCGCCGTGGGCGTCACTGAGTGAATGATTTTAGCGCTATATAAGAAGCCAGTATTTTAACTGTTATTATAAAACATGCAATGATCAAGTAAGAACCTAAACGAGAGCAACAAAGAGATTCGAGGATGGAGCGGGAAGAACCGTACCGAGGACCATTGGGGAAATGTTTTTAAAACGCACACTAATTAGTTGTGTAATAAATTTGTTCCGTTATAGTCTGCGGTATTGGGCTGGAGGTTAATTAAACTTAATGAGAAAACAAATTGCAAGAGGGAGTGTCAATAAAATGCCTAATGGTATTGAACTCCCCTGCTATTTGCAATAAAAACCATATGCTTCAATGACGCCACAATTCACAAGTCATAAACAGTGAGGGATTGTTCCAGTGTGGGTTCATTCGAAATCCATATTATTATTAATCATAATTATACTCTTGATGAGCCACAACTTGTCTTCACGTAATACAAGTCCTGCTATACCGTGGAGGGGTTTTTAGTTTCGTAATCGGAGCCGTTTTTACTATAGAACAGAGTACCAGAGTAAGTTTGGCTAACAAATCAGTTTCTCCATGGTCAGTAAAGGCCGACACAGGATGAACGAATTCGATTGCAGCAGTCTTTGGTTCTAAAACTGCCTTAATTAACGGTAGGCAAATTTTCTATAGCAGAATAATTCACAGGTTAGCTAGAAAATTAGGCGGCCAGCTTGCGCGTTCACCATGTATTTGCATTGTTACGTCATTCATTTCCATACAGTAAGTACCGGAAGGTTTGCATGCCTTTTCGTGTGCTTACGGTCACCAGAAATGGAAACTCGCGCAGTAAGCACAAAATCAGCCGTTAAGTAGCTCTATGAAATTTGGACCTGTTCAGCAAGCCGTTACCTGAAGTTCCAATTATTTACCGCATATGCATTGCTGCTGTGCTCTTCTATACCGAGTCGGCCCAGCTGGACGCTAACGGAAAAGCTCGAGACAACCATCGATGCACATCGAGTTTTGCTATAAAACGCTTCGCACTAATAAATGTTAGATACCCTGAGCGCACCACTAATGGTGAACTTTACCGCCGAAGCAATGTTCTACCAGCATCACAACACTTCGCTAGCAGCGCCTAGTACATTGACTGGACACGCAATTAGGCGTGTCTCTCCAGTCTCAATACCGGACTAGAACAATTAACCGATAGAGTCGTACCATACAGGTGGCGCACTTATGCAAACCCACCAACAGCAACTTTCTCATGACCAGTGCCCAATTTCATAGAGCTGCTGAACGGCCGAATTTGTGCTTACTGCGCGAGTTTCCATTTCACAACGCTGCTAATCGTAAGCACACTAAAAGGCATGCTAACCTTGAGGTGCTTACTGTATGAAAATGAATGACTTAACAATGCAAACCCAGAGTGAATGCGCAAGCTGGCCGCCTAATGTTTTTGCTATCCTATGAAATAGTGCTTACGCATAAATAAGATTTTCTACTATAGTTAGCACGAAAATTGGGCCCTGAAGATGGTTGGTATTGGGTTGTATCAGCCTCACTAAGCCACTCAAAATGCCGAATAATGGAAACGAACACAGGAACGTATGGTGGCCCTGAAGGGACATCAAACATTACGTGAATATTTGCGTTTTTGCCCCGATTCGCAAATATTCACGTAAATATTAGCGTAAAAAATTTGAGGCTGAGAGCCAGATCGTGAATGTTTACGTAAACATTTACGTAAATATTGACGATTTTTGTGCCCCAAATCACAAATATTTACGTAAATATTGACGTGAATATTTGCGAATCGGGGCAAAAAACGTGTCACTGAGTATTTACGTAAAAGTTTACGTGAATATTCACGACTGTCCCTCAATCTCAAATATTGCCGTAAATATTTACGTGAATATTTGCGAAACGGGGAAAAAACGCGAATATTTACGCAATATTCACGTATGTTTGATGTCCCTTCAGGGCCACCTTAGGAACGTCACCACGATGATGATTATTGCAAACTTCAATTTGGTGTGCGTGTTACGTTTTCTACTTGTTGAAGGAAAATACAATTACATACCAATCGATTTTCCCCCGAGTAGTAATGCAGTTCAAATTAAATTTATAATGGAGCCTTTCAAGGACATTGGTTCGATATTATAACCGATACCTTAATGAGAGGTGGAAATGTGAAATAGGTTATTTTCAAACTGGCTTCAACACAAATCACCTTTTCAGTATTACTCTCCAATTAATTTAGCATACATTGTCATTAAAAGCAAGGTACCTTTTGGTTTTTGGATCCTGTCGTTCGTTTAAATCATAAATAAATGTAGAAACTTTCATTTCAAAAGGTGGAAGCTTTTTGAGATATCGCCGAAAATCTGGAGCGGTCATGCCCACGCAGGAAGAATAATCCGTAATGTTGGAATACACAATCTGTTATAGGAAACGTTTCATGCAGAAATGTTTTCTCAGATTGATATTTTTTTTAAATCCCTCTCTCGCTCTCTCTAAAACCACATTCTACTGAAGGGAATTGTTGTTCTCCAAATATTAAATATTATGAACACTTACCAAGGAAGTTTTGTGGTCGTTAATTTTTGGAGTAGCACCAAAGGTATATTCTCCCTTTAAAACGGCGTGTGCATTATTTTCTTTTCGATATAGAAGCAATACAATTTTAGAGTATAACATGTGGGGAATTCTTGTTCCAATCAAGGTCATTGAAAAAGTGTACGGTAAAGGATTTGTAATTGTCGAAAAAAAAACAATCATTAGTTTCAGACTGCAAGTCACTGATTAAACAAATTCTCACCAGTTGGCCTGTCCAATCCTGTGGACAGTTTTTTTTAAACTCCAAAATACATCCGAAGGAAAATGTCCCCGTCATATCTGTCTTTAGCTCATAGCTCGGCTTCAATAAAAGTCCTGCAGCCGATTTCACGAAACGCTAGGAATAATCCTATCTCGAGTTAGGACGAGTAACTAGCCCTAACTTAGGATTAATCTTAAAGTTTACATGTTACAGTGCAAGGCTGGGACTCGTCCTAAGTCCTAAGATTAATCCTAAGTTAGGAAGAGTTTGGTGAAATCGACGGCGGTTTGACCAAGAAATTTCGATTTCAATTTCATATAACTAATTTTACAGCTTCGAGAGTCATAAGTCTCCATGTTGTTTGAAAAAAAAAAATATATATATATATATATATCCATCAATGACGAGTGGTAGTAAGTTATTAACTGCAAAACTGACCATTTTCGGGAAGCGGACATTGTCTCACGTCCATTAAGCCTTGTACAAACAAGTTTGCATGGTATAACATGTATACTGCGCGTGCACTGCCCGTTTTTAAACAGCATCGTTTGTCACAATTCGATTAGACGGGGAAAATAATAATACTAAATCGGGCCGTGCAACTTAAAATTAGGCCTAATGATTTTAAACCAACCTTGCACGTCGTCAGCACAGTCGTTGTATACACCCGTCTTCAGCAGATAACTCCAGTTAAAATGTCAACTATCACTGTATTTTCTGACCTCGAAAAAAAAACACGTAAAAGCACGTCTAAGAACTACGGGTCGTTTTGCGGTTGCAGCTCAATAGCCTACCTACCAGCAACTCCTTGCGTCTCGACTCGACTGATACACGACATGTCAAGAACTTGTTGTTCTACATAGTCATGGCGATCGCCAGACTAGAAGAAAAAAACCAATCTAGGTTATTCCCCCTAGTGTCATCACAAATCTACCTGCTTCCAAAAATTAACATTCTGTTTGTTTGTATTCTAAACAATAGGCGAGGCTAAGGCACATACAGTTGCAGGGTGTTGGTTAGGACTTTTACTATAGATATGGCTTTGATTAAAATATTTGAAAGTTATCAGGATTTCACGTGTAAACAGAAGAAGAAAAACATTAAGCTTTAGGAAAAAACATTGAGTTTGACAATTACAACATTCCTTTTGGTTCCTTTAGACGTGCATATTATAGTTCATTGTTTTTCACATTATAAAAACAGTCAACTGATGGCGATATCTGCTTGTTCGTTCTCCACTATACATTTTTTGTAAGGATTTCCATCTGTTAACTGGGACTTGCCTATTGCATTTGGTATTTTAACATCGATATGGGTGACAAATCTGATTCAAAAACGTTCATGTTCGCAACAAAACGATTTCAACTGAAGATAACTGTCGATTGTGTCTTACAACAAACATAAGACCAAACATGAACGCGATGTTCTTATAATGTCCCAACTCATTTAAAGTTTGTATGAAGTAATAGGATGAGGAACTGGGTTTTATCCCACACTCAACGGTTGTTTGGTATTTATATTAGGTTATAAACCACTGAGTGTTTTTTCTTTGGCCAATCCTATACCATAAAAAAAAATTACCCAGTCAGTTTTCCTTGAGTTTATAGAGTGATATTTGAAATTTAAAAAAAGTCGCATCCCCTTTAGGAGTGATCCCCTGGCTGCCGCTTCCCAGGTTGCATCGTAAACTTGGGTGCTGTGATCCCTGGCTATCCCCACGGCAGCTAACGGTTGTTTAGCTTCTGACTGGCACCCCGAACCAAGATGTCAGCTGGTAGAGCGCCAGTATCATGGGGGAAATCTGCCCCCCCCCCTGGAGATTCTGTCGTAGGATGATTCAAAAGAGGGCGCTATCAAAGACGTTTTTTACACATGTTCTCTGCATGGGGACGTGGAACCCAATAACTCTGCGTGACACCATAAAAAAATCCCACATTTCACCCTGCCTTACTTTTTGAGTAACAGTTTTATTTTAGCGTGTAACACATTTCTGTGAAGAACCAAATCACTTTTAAATTACCCAAAGCATTAGATATAGACTCTTTTGACTAAATAAAATAAATTCAAGCAAAATTGTATTTTGAGATGAGCCCACATGTCTCTTTCTGCTCAATCAACAATTTCTTTGAATAACACCCTTTGTTTACACAACTTATAGCAAGGCTGAGTAAATGCTGTACAATTCCTACGGGAATTCCCGGAGAGCGGGTCATTGTTGGATTGCGTTAGTGAAAAACAAACCCTGGATAGTGATAAGACATTTGGCATGCTATTTGGCTAGGTGCAGTTGAAGAACTTGGAATTTTTTAGGAAAAAAAAGGCGGAGTACCGACCTTTTAACTAAAAACTGTTACTCAATAAGTGAGCGATAGTGTCATTGAGTGTTAATGAGGGAAAGGGGTAAATGATCATACCACACAATACTTAATTATGCCATATCTCCAAAGTGTAAGGACCTGGAAGAGTCAAATTCAGTGATGGCCTCACACTAGACCATTCCACATATCTAAAGGGGGGGTCAGGTCCAAGATTGTTTTCTTTTTCTTTTTTTATTTGAGGGGCAAAACAACTATTTGCACCCTTGTACTCACCACATAAGCATCCCATGTCAAATACCATAGAGCATGGACATACCTACCAAGTTAAAACCCTTTCATAAGTAGAGCCGTCGTAAGTGGAGCCGTCTGTTTATTTTTTTTCTGCTTATGATGTCCAACACCCCCCCCCC
>CM021539.1:7279556-7292067 GCA_010994315.2 Pisaster ochraceus | reverse complement strand
TACTTTTTATGCTGTGCCAGGGGAAAAAGTCACGCGTTAGAGCAATGCACAATTTGCTCTTCGTGAAACCGCAGAAAACAAGTTTTGGCCATTTGGGGCGCGCGCATAAAACTTTGTAGGTCAATGGTTTTGGCACTTCGTGAAACCGCAAAAAGCCGGAGCACTCGTATTTGGCGCTGTGCCAGCCGTGTCTTCAACACACAAAAAGAATTTTGGCTCTTAGTGAAAACGCAAATCCAGGTTCTTGAGGTTTTTGTCTTTCACCATCTTAGCATAAATAAGAAACTAGACGACTTTTAGGTCTATAAATTAGTGAATTGTTAGATACCGTTAAATTAAAAGGAAACCACCAAAACAATCAAAATGAGTTTTTTATCGATTTTTTACAATATTGTCTCTTCGTGAAAACGGTGACGATATAATCGATTCTTATATAGCGCTTTATCACAGCCCAAATGCCGTATCAAAGCGCTTCTGACATTATTACCCCGGTCACTGGGCCATATATTTCATTTCTTAAACCATCTCAGCTCCCTGGGGAGTATACAGCCGGTGCTGCGAGTTTACCGCGCTCCAAGCTAATCATTGACATAAACCATCTCTGCCCGGACAGGTACCCATTTTACCCCTGGGTGGAGAGAAGCAATTATGGTTAAGTGTCTTGCTCAAGGACACAAGTGTCACGACCGGGATTCGAACCCACATCCCGATGACTTAACCACCAGAACTTGAGTCTGATGCTCTTATCCGCTCGGCCATGACACCCCGCAGGTTCAAGTCCCGCTCTAGTGAATGTTTCTTTGTTCAACCCCAAATTTGTTGAAAATTTACCCAGTCAGTTTCCCTTGTGGTTTGTTACTCTATATTAGAAAAAAATGTGGTATCACCTTCAAGGTGATCCCTCTGCTGCTGCCTCCCTGGTTGTATTGTAAACTTAGCAGTTACAGGTTGAATGGCTTCTGACTGGCACCTTTTAACAAAGATACTGAAAAAAATAGGGAGGCCGCCAACTTAGGGCTAGATAGCTCAGTTGGTAGAGCGCCAGCACATTAATCTGAAGGTAGTAGGTTCAAGTCCCACTTCAAGATTTATTTATTTTTTTTTCAACCCAATGTTTTTCTGTTCAAATAAAGAAATCATGCTCTTTGATCTAGAATACTTTTCTTAGAAACTTCGTGGAATCTATTGGTTGCTATTGTGTAAAGGGCTTGGCACTGTGGCCCTGTTTCGATTCCCGGCTAAGGGCATATGTGAGTAGAGTTGTGCGCTGGTTCTCTCATATGCCACAAGGGTTTTTCTCTGTGCCTCTGGGTTCTTCTCCCTCTGGCAAACTCCCTCATTTAAACTATTTGTGCTCTGAGGTTAGGTCTAAACCCAGAGCACAAACAATACCGACAAACATGGCAGAGTGGACATTAAGCCAAATAACCGATAAACATCCCCAACATTATTTGTTTACAGCCTGAGTGTTGGAACATTTGACCAGCAAGCAGACAGCGCCGTGCTGGACCTGACCCAAGACGACAACAACACCATGTTAAAGCAACGTGGGAAACTCAAGTGGTGAGTATTTAGTCAGTTTTTGTGTCCCTCTTTGATTTGGAAAGGGAATGCTGTACTGTTGAGCCAAGCTTGTTCAAATTTACATCCCAGCCAACTTTCCCTGTTTTTCTCTGGACTGTCACTGATTTCTAATTTTAAAAACACCATAAAACCGGGACGTCCCAGTTTTTAGGGCCAGAATATATAAGTACATACAGGGCTCGAGTTTGACACTGGACCCCTGGCCAGAGGCCAGTGATTTTAGCATTGGGCCAGTAGACTCATGACCTGACGAGTCCGGCGGTCTTGTGTTTTTCAATTGAATTATAGCCACTGTGTAATATTTTTAACAGAAAGAAATGATGTTCCAATGTTGACCTTGAGTTTAGTATTTTTACAATTCCACTAAGTATCAAAATGTTCTAACACATAAGACAAATGAGAAAAATCTACATTTTACATATTAAACTGTGCAGGAAGCTCTTTCTCATAAAGATTCTGGTCTTGTGAAATAAATTATTTTGTTGAATTTTATCCCAAATTCGAGCCCTGATATCAAATTGGTTTAAAAGGAAACTTGCAGTGTGTCGCAGATGCCATCTGATATAAAAGGGGGCTGTGACATGAGGGCGCTGTTTCATAAGTCGGAGTTTGTGCTCAGCTTCTGCAGGTCTAAATGATTCGTAACCCTGGACCCTGCTGAGGGTCTGGGCAGCTAAACTTAAGATATTAAAACAAATATTGCCAAGTGATGTTTGAAGCTTTGCATGGTGTGGAAAATAAGAAGTTACTATAAATAGTAAACCTGCGGGTCCAACCATGTGTTAAATCTCTTGTGGGAGGAGTGTTGGCTCTGAGAAGAGCCGGTGTGGTCTCGACGTTCCGAACAGTATACTCTGCTCGACTTCAGAAGATGAGCAGAGTTGGAAATGTCGAGGCCACACCAGGTCTTTTGAGAGCTGACACTCCTCCCTAAAAAGATTTTACACATGGTTTGACCCGCAAGTTGACAACTTTATTGTAATTTCTGATTTTTTGCCAAAAAATAAAGAAATTAGTAAGTAATCAGACTGCATTACTCTTTTGAATTATCCAATAATAAACTAAATAATTAACCCTGGCACTGCTAGGGGATAATAATATGTGTAGTGCTTTGTAAATTGCTACATCCTTTAAAAAATTGCAAATATAATTTCTAGAAACAATGGCTGCAGTAAAGGTGAACACAAATTCAAAGTCGATTTCCCAAACTGACTCTCAAAACTTGACCTTTCACAAAGGTCATTTGGAGGTCAAGCGGTGTGCTGTATAATCCATACAAATGCATTATAAATTGGGCTGATTTTAATTAGCCCCTGGACATTAACAGGGTTAAAACTGGATTTTTTTATTTTTATTTTTTTTCCAGGGAGAGAAAGAAGATGCGGTTTGTAAACGAGATTGGCCGAGAAGGACCCAAGAAAATCCGCACAGAGAGTGGGGCGCTAATCCCGGCATCCTACAAGAAAAATATGTATCCTTTGACCAAAAAAAAAATGACCCCAACTAACCCAGCTTAATAGTGATGCTAAAAGTTTAGGGTCGTACTTTGATAATGACCCCAAAATAAAGAAAGTCTGTGCAATTTCCATCCGAAAGGCTACTTGTTATAAAGACTGTAAACGTATTTCATCTGAAATGACCCAATTAAATCAATAGAAGTATGTCTACAACTTTGAACCCTCAAAACTCACCTAAAGGGGAGTTTTAGAGATAGAAATTTCCATGGTGTCCGTTTGTGAATGATACGGCTGGTGATGCAGTTGGTATCCGTTACACCTCACTAAAGGTGTATGGGTGAGATGTTCTTGATGAAAATACCGTGACAGTTTTGCTGTTTTCTTGACAAGTAGACATTTTATTCAGCTGAAACTTTCACAGGTGACATTTATTGTATCTTTACTGACAATTTGACCTATAAATCAGCAACACGCTGACATAAACCAATCTATGACCCTAACCTTAAGCACAGCAAGTAGCTTAAGAATAAGGTTACCAGCCAACATACTGTGTCACATGTACCATCTGTGACTGGCTTTCTGCTCATTTTTACTTAGCGGGAAACTGTTAAACGACATTTCCTGCTGAAGGCCAGTGCTCAAATTGCTTGGTAGACAGTTTTCTTGTTCATTTTCCTAGTGTTATAGTTAAACTCTCACTAATGGAACCCCAGCAGAATGCACCAACAAATTCTGTTCACTTTTACGATATAATGCTTGGCTGTACATTCCCAAACTGAACTTAAACCTTTTGAAACATGGTTCATTTTATTATTTGGTTTTACCCAACACCGATTTATTAAGCACTGTATACTCGGTACTTTCCCGAGTTCTGTGAACAAAATCCACAGGCAAATCACTCGGGTTGGATTTGAACCCACAACCTTTGCATTGCTAGAGCAGATATCTTACCACTAGACCACCGAGCAAGCCTGATGGCTAGAGGCAGGTCCGAATCCTTAGCAGTGGGTACCACAACGATTAAATAGATGTTGCATTTTTTGCATCAGGGATAAATAGTATAATTTGGGTCATTTTATTTGAGCCAAGTTTTGAAGTAAAAAAGTCTTGGAAAAAAATACAGAACAGAAATTAAGGTTTTGTTTTTAGAAATGAAGGTACTCTACAAGAAAAGCATTGGAAAAAAGTCAAATCAAGACATGACCTTTGGTCCAACCTTTTTGGATGAGTGGAATTAGGTCAATTTTTGTAGCCATTGGCGGCCTCTATTTTTGTACAAGCCATTTGAAGCCATTTGCAGCCATAATATCAATTGGCTACAAGCCGTTTACAGCCATTATAAGCCGTTTGTAGTAACTATGGCCATTTTGGTATAAGCCATTTGCCACCGTTATTGCCGTTTTGTTACAAGCCATTTGCAGTTTTGGTACAAGCTACATATACATGCAGCCTCTATTGGTGTTTTGGTATACAAGCCGTTTGCAGCCACTATGAGCATTTTGGTATAAGCCATTTGCCACCATTAGTGCCATTTTGGTACAAGCCATTTGCAGGTTTGGTACAAGCTACATATACTTGCAGCCTTTATGGGCATTTTGGTATAAGCTGTTTGCAGCTGATATCGGTGTTCTGGTACAGTTCATCGTACCCCATGTCATATGGTAGTAGTCTTCTTTTTGTCCGCTGCTGACATTTCAGGGCATACACAGCTGTAGGTCAAGCACATGTAACGTCTCGTAGCAAACTAAACACTGCCCGATATTCCAACTTGACCCTAGTCCAAATTCAACCTAATTTCCCTTGACACTGGTTGCCTAGATACAAAGACTGGCTAGAGAGAAGTAAAGCTGAAGCTCGGGCCGAGGCTGAAGACAGCGATAAAGACGATGAAGAGGACAAGAAGAATAACAAAGGTACTGTCTTCCAGTCTCATCCACTGCTCCAACGTTTGCTCAATTAGCCTCTGTCAACTGCGCACCCCGCATGCTCACTGACACTTCTGGGCCCAATTTCGTGCTTACCTCAAGCGTATTTCACGGGTTAGCAGAGAATTTTTACTTACTGCGCGTGTGTACTCTTTGTTACTAAGCATTCTTCGCTTATCACAGCTAGACCAGAATTTTGGCGCTTGCACTGTAAGCGGAGAACGGTGATTGCAAGCATATAATTCGGCAGTAAGCAGAGCCATGAAATTGGGCCCAGGTTGGCAAAATGAGTAAACAGTGCGCTTCTTTGTATTTGGCTGAGGGTGGTGGGATGCATACGTGTTTGTGCGTCTGCCTGGTGCACAACTCTGAGACTGTGGTGTTGAATGATATATAAATCGTACTGCATTTTGACTTCATGGGGTGTATACACATTGTTGATATTTAATCCTTCCTGATTGACTCGGGAGCATGCATGTGTGAGAACTTGATCTTCTTCCTCTCCCTCATATTGTCAAGTCTATTTTCTCCAGTTTTCCTGCCTTACTATGTGTGGGACAACATGCTTCCGAGCATCAGTAATTTAGTTTACTTTTGATGTCCCTGACCCGCATAGTATTGTTTGGTCCTTTTGTTGAGTAGTTTTATTGTGTCCTTCCCCAGATTAACTTCTTATACTTTCTTTTTTCATTGTTCTCTCTATTTGCCCTCACGTCATTGCCATTTTCTGTATACATGTATAGCTATTCTTTATGTTGTAAGGCTTGGCCTATTGTTGATTTATTTATTTATTGTTTGCTATGTCATTTCTGTTTCGGTTTTATTGTTCCTTTTATTGCATTGTGTTGTTGTTGTTTTTTTTGTATTGTTGAGGTCGAATAAATAATAATAATAATAATGTACACAGTTTGTTCTGTGCACAGTCGTGCCACCATACACAATCCGTTCAGTTGAACGGTTTGAAATGGTTGGTGAACTCACTGGAAAGTGTAAAACCAAGAGCTAATCATCACTGACAGATCTGCATGATGCATTCCTAGAAGCAAGCACAGTTGGGGTGACTGCATTCTTCTGTCGCGGCCCCAGTCTTTCTTACAACATAAGACATTCACCTACAATACCGACTTTCAAGGCATCACTCAAATCTCACCTGTTTACAAGAGCTTACTGTACAGCGCCATGAGCAATGATTGTTAGAATATGGCGCCATATAAATGTTACGATTAATTGATTTATTGATTGATTGATTAATTGATTGATAAATTGATTGATTGATTGATTGACTGTTCAAAATGGAATCTGATAATTGTAAAAAAACTGGAAAAGTAAAACTATCGTCTCAACATGATTCCAGGAGCTTTTTGCTTTTCCAGAGGCATCAACCTCAGAGAAATCAAATACTCTAGAGAGCATCAAGGGGATCACTACAAGGATTTAAAATTTACAAAATTACTAGAGCATGACTTGAACCATGGACCTCCGGGTCAACATGCCAGCACTCTACCAACTGAGCTATCTAGCCCTTAAGGTGATCCCTCTGCTGCTGCTTCCCAGGTTGTATCGTAAACTTGGGTGTAATCCCTGGTTATACGGCAGTTACAGGTTGAATGGCTTCTGACTGGCACCCCCGAACAAAGAATTTGACTAATAGGGAGACTGTCAACATAGGGCTGGATAGCTCAGTTGGTAGAGTGCCGGTACGTTAGTCCTACATCACAGGTCAATTGTTCATGGTTCAACCCAAATTTTATGATATAACTTACCAGTCAGTTTCCCTTGTGGTTTATCACTAACCGTTTCTTTTGTCACGTTGTTGATCCAGGAACAAAATTCTCGACGCTCGGTCTGAGTCGACACATGAAGAACCGAGTGAAGATAGTTAATAAGTCTTCTGGCTCCAAGTACGACCAGCCCCTGCCCAGGAAGAGGAAGGGCGGAGGTCAAGCCTCGGGCAAGAAGGGCAAGAAGCCTCAGAGGGGGGAGGTAAAGAGTCACGAGCAAGTGCTGAAGACCAGACGGACCAAGGAGAAGAACAAAGCTCGCAACATCCCCAAGAAGCAGAGGCAGCAGGAGATCAAGAAGAAGATGGACAACCGACAGCTGATGCTGATGAAGAAGTCCAAGTTTAATAAGAGAAAATAGCGGAACGTACGAATGGAAAAGACCGAAGAGATCGCCAGACATTGCAATCTAAAGATCAAGAGAAGCTAGAAAAGATTTGGATAATAATGAACAAAATTGTTGGTGTTTGATGATAAAGAGGACATGGGACAATTTCACAGAGCCGTTTTCATCGTTTTTTATTTTATTTTATAGAATAATCGTTGTCATGATGAAACCCTGACTAAACAAAGGAAAGACAACAAACGTTCTCATTAAATGCACCAGGATTTGTTTTTCCTTTTTTTGAGAACAATTTTGAATGTCTTTACCATGAATCAACACGAATTGAAATTTTAATCGAATCTTTTTGATTGAAGTGATGGAGCATTCATTTTCAAACGAAGTTGAATAAGCTAGGTGTTAAATTGAAGGGCTTTTTATATTATTTTTTTTGTTTTACCCATACACCAATGTGTGTTAAGCGCTGGCTACTCGGTACTTTGCCGAGTCTGGTGAAAAACATCCACAGGCATTTTATTACTCGGGTTGGATTCGAACCCACGACCTTTGCCATTCTACAGCAGAGATGTCTTTGACCACCACATCACCAAGCTTGCCCAATAGCTAGAGGCAGTTTGAATGCTATATTGTAGCAACCCGTACGGCAACGTTTTAAAATTTTTATCGGGGACAAGGAATATTATTTATGAGTTTTTGTTGAAATAGACCTTATTCATTGACGTCGTCCGTCCGCGTTCTTAGAGGTGATTCTGTGATGAAACAATGAAAACACACAGATTTGAAGAACCTTCTATTGACCTCTAGGAGAAGGCGCCCTACTCAAATGACGCCATGTGCATTAGGGTTTATTGACTGAGAAAATCTATATTATTAATTTTCATTTTAATAGAAACAACCGTGAATAAAGATGACTATTGTCACCAACTAATCAGTAGCCAATGTCATTCTCTGATATTTTTTTATTAAATTTGTATTAATGGCCAACATGTCTATCTTGTTGAAAATATTTCCATGAATGTTTAGATGGATCATTTGAAACTCGATATGTCTTGCCAGCAAAATAGCTGCAATTGTAACAATTTACATCGTGGGAAAAGAATAATGTGTTGTTTTAACCATTATACTGATTTTGACAAGCGTTGAGCTGACTTTGCGAAAAGTAAAAGAAAGTCATTATTTCGAGTTAGAATAAGTCATAATTATGACTTGTATCTCATGATAATTACGACTTGTATCTCATGGTCATTAGCATAAGTCATAATGATTACAATCGTTAGTTATGTTCATGCTATATTATGTAAGTATAATACAAGTCATAACTATGACTTGTACTACTTAAAAATTATGAGATGTAATTATGGCTTGTACTTGTGCCCATAATTATGAGGTATAAGTCATTATTATGACTTGAATTTTCTTTCTCTGTGTACTCAGAGCATTCCCCAAGTCCTGTGGGGGAAACAAACACTTAGGCACACCTGGGTGGGATTCGAACTAAGTACACACCCACCCCACCCCAACCCCCACCCCAACCTCCACCCCACCCCCATTCTAGAGCAGATTTTTGTTTAATCACTCTTCCGACGCGCGTGCCCAGTGACGCGAAGCCCGTTCTAACCATGTACAAATGTACACGTAATAAAGAAGCATTTTATTGAAAACAACTTAATAGATTTAATGGTTTGCAAGTTCCAGCATATAGGCGTGCAACTTCTCTGTGGAACAAGTTTACTCCCTTGTGAATTTTTCAATGTTGCATATTGTTTAGAATGAAATTTTATTAAAGAAACAACAAGGGAGGACATTTCTGGTCGATTTTAGTTGAACGGAAACCTGATATATATACTTTTTTTCTTTCTTCTCGATATTCAAGTTTTAAGAAAATAATTCATAATAACAAAGTAGTGTTAAAATCTCGCACAATATAATACATAATTAGGTTTTGCATCAATATAACCAGCTCAAGAATGCTTAATCTATCGTGGTAAAAATGCAATTAAACATTTTATAATAAAAAATATATAAAAATATCCTTGTTTATTTTTTCTTCTTCTTCAGTTTTTCAATACAACGGAAAATTCTGAGGAAAGATGTTGCTGGTTGATTTAACTTGCAACATGGAAGCCTAATAATTCATAAACTAATCTCTTTCGTTTTTGATACTCGAGGTTTAACAAAATAATCCATAACAGCTTGGTACAAAACAGTGCTAAAATGTTAATATCTCGCAAAATACAATGAATAATTGGATTTTGAATGAATACTACTCCACCCCCGGAATTATGTTGAAAAGGTTTTGCCAATATGAAAAGGAAACAAAATGGAAGACTTACCCTGCATGGTGACTTTTTAATATTTTGCCACCGTCATTATTAATATTTTGTCTTGATTCTCCGTCATGATGTGTGCCGAAAATCCTAACTATTTCGAAGAATAAAAGTGATGCGGAGGTGCCCGCTTCATGAAATAGTATCGGTTAAAAAAACAAAAAGTTACAAGCTCCGTGACCGTCTGACAATGCTGGGTCGGCTATCGCGACATTTTGTGGACTGGGTATTATTAGCTATAAATAGCTTGAGTAACAAGACTATGGCCGTACCGACCTTTTTAATATTCGTGGGTCACAATAAATAGTGCGAGATGTGATGGTTTAAATGGGTACAGTATGGGGAGTATAGGCCTATACTGGTGATATTTCTTTTTGTGTGTGGACTGGGCTTGCTATAGTTTGGGAATAAGTATTAATACTTTGTGTTAATTCTACGTCAATTTTACCGAAGGTCTTCAATTACGAAAAATAGTAGAGATGCGAACGTGACTAAGCCTATCGGCGGCATCGGTAGATCAGAGCCGTCCGCTCCGATGGAAAATACTAAAAACTACTTCTATAGGCCCTATAAATCAGTATTTATTTATTTTATTTTTTTACACTAAGACTTTGTTTTACACTAGGCTCAGGACATTTTTTAATACTCGGTAAAAATAGAACTTGTATGTTTTAAAATAGACAAAACATAGACTAGGCTGTACTGATGATTGTGTGTGGACCTGGTAAACTATAGTTATTTTGGGGAGATTTATTTAGTTAGTTAGTTAGTGGAGATTAGCTTCATTTGACTGATAAAATCGACTCTGAAAATTGTTGACGCAAATTGAAAAGTCACAAGCTAAAGCCTGGGGCCATTTGACTCCCTTTTCCCTTTAAATGTTTGGGTCAAACGTTAAATGACAGTGAGATTTAATTGTTTGGGATTACTGGTTGACCCAAACCATTCTCAAAACAAACCGTTTCGAAAAGAAGAAAAAAACTCGTCACAAGTTTATTTAAATATTCATTTTTAGATTTCTTTGTATTATATATTATATATATGTACATTTTTATTCTTTATAAAAACGAGCAAGGTCCTGCTTGACCATTTTTTGGCTTTTGCCTTTCCCTGGACGGCCTCCGCTCGTGTCCAAAGAATTTAAATTAAAAAAAAATAATAATAATAAATAGGTCTCGGGAAAGAAGATAATAATGGTTTGTTCTTTTTGGGGGTAATTATGGCCCATTTCGGTCCATTTCAGATTTAATGGTTGTACTCATTACTGTATTACATACATTGATCACTCCCTAGAAATAGGTTTTTATTCACTGTGTTTTATCATCGCATGAGACCTACCTATGGAGACCGAGAAAACTGTTTAAAGGGAAAACAAAAGGTCGCCATAGCCTGATGACTTGAATTTACCAACGGGAATGTTGTGTACAAAGTGTCTCGGAGATTGTAATAAGTACAGGGACAAAGGAAATAAAAACAAAGAATATGTCTCCCGTAGCGATGTAAAAAAACCTCACAAACAGAAATTGGCCTAGCCTATCATGCTCTGGAAAAAAAGAGGAAAAAAAGAGAGTAACATTTTGCGCCCTCTCTTGTCCATCTCTATTTTGGAAGAAGAAGTAGATTGGTGCCAAAGTTTCGTGGAGTGTCATTGGCATTTTGTATGCGAGAAGCTTGGGTGTACTCACGCCCCAAAACCCAAGTTCCGCACGCACACACACAACTTTATAAACGAGAAACATGTCGTACAGGCCACCTGTGAGTATATAAATTAGCCCATGTATCATAAAATGAAAGAAATATGTGTACTATCATATTGTGTTATTTTTTTAGAAAGTAAAGAGCATTTTATGCCAGGTTGGGGGACGCACATGTGTTGACTGTTGCAGTGTTGGCGCTGCTGGTCAAGGTACGGTAGTCAAGTCTCATTCCCCTGCATCTGTACCGTCCATGACCGTCGCGGCTCGTCGCCAATCACTTGCATTGCACTTTGCCTACTGTATAAAAGTGTAGTATAAACGTAGTATAGTGGTAATTACTGTAGTGTTAGTGTTATGTTAGTGTAAGTGTTATGTTAATTTTCGACCAGATCTGTATCTAAGAATTTTCTGTTCTGTCTTAAATTTAAAAAAGAAGAAGAAATGTCACATATATCATATATGTGACATTTCTTCTTCTTTTTTATATGTGTTTATTTTATTTTATTATTTATTATTACCTTTTAATGTAAGTACTTTTGAGAAACATTTTCTTTCCCATCTGAGCATATTTTTTGCAAATATTTATGTCTATCAAAACTTAGCTAAGTAGTAATTACTAATATGAATACCTTAATTAATGTTCTTTTTTTTTAAATACTTATGTCAGGATCCCATTTCACTTTTGGAAAAATGATGAAAAAATGTATTTTTTTTCAACTAAAAAAACCCAGGCCTAAAATATTGGGCAGCATTGATCTAGACCCAGTCACTGGGGCGATCATCGATGTACTCTGTTTTTTTGACACCTGCGGTCTTACTCTAGCGCCACAAATAATTTTAGAATCTCACCATGCAATCCTTAATTTACCACACACACAAAAATTCCCCAAAATGACAACAACATAAAGGCTTGAAAATTATCTACTGGATTATCAATATGTCACGGATGTCAAGTCTACTCTAAATATTAGGATCCCACTATCAACATGGTGTCGCGGTGTGTAGATCAGGTGGTCACATTACGTTTCCGGTTTGCATCTGATGCCTTCTGGATGTAAATCAATGTCAGCTGTTCTATGGCACACAGGTTACCTTCGGTTCAATCTCATTCAATCATGAGCAACGTAATTTTCTACCAGTGTGCCGTTAAACAGTTGTTGATTTACATCCAGTACCAAAGAAACATGAGATCTTCTCTTTGTCTTAGTCTTGATTTGTTCTTAACTCTTTCAGTGCCAATGTCGTATTTACGATCTTTTTTATGTACTTAAAAATTTTCATCAATGGTACCTGTACGGCCTATAAATAATTGTACATGTTATTTCATGGCGTGTCATGGCCTGGCGGTTAAGAGCACCAGATTAAAGCTCTGGTGTTTGATCAGCAGAGTGTGGGTT
>CM021539.1:7230657-7244166 GCA_010994315.2 Pisaster ochraceus | reverse complement strand
CCAAACTGGACTGCAATATTCAAAGTTAGGTCTGATGAATGACTTGTAGATGGTTGCAGTACACCCAGTTCTACAGTCTAGGTTCTTCCACGTTGCTTTCCGCATTATACCTAGTTTTCTGCTGGCGGCTAGAGCAAGTTTGATGAGGGAAACCAATGCTCGTGTCCACTGATAAGTTTTTACTGTCCATTAACTTGGACAAAAATCTTGCCGTTTTCTTCTTCCCTTCGCTATCAGTTACTGCCACCACGTTGAAGTCATTCCTGTTGCTGAAATCACGCCGAAGAGTGTATCGTGCACGGATAGTTGGGTCATGATTGGCATAGTGGTGCAGACCAACAGCTAAAGACACCTTCAATGCAAACCTTCATCTTAAAACAACTTCCTGCTTACTTGCTCACAGTCAACAGTGCCTTATATATCATCAGCAGTGGATCCATGTAAGGTTTATGCAGTGTCTAATCATGATCTTATGTTTCCCGCCACTGTTAAAGAACCAATCCCGACATTGCATACTTTCTTGATCAGCTTGACTGGGCAGTACAAAATAACCCGCATCCTCGGCTACTCGTCATCGTCACTGATATCATCGTCACAAATACTTCCTGAAAATGGCGTCTACATGTAAGAAAAGACACAGCTACAACATCGAGCAGAAACGGAAAGCTGTTGAGTTTGCAGAAACTCACGGTCATCAGGATGGGAGTTTTTGACGGTTCATTTCGGTGGAAACAAAAACAAAGCGGCTTTGGAGAAGTTTCCAGGCAAGATAAAGGCCATGAGAGGTGCCAAACCAAGCTGGCCACAGTTAGAACAAGATCTTCAAGAGTTTGTGCTTGGAAAGGCTGGCCATGGGTTGAGCACTGTCGTCATCAGGGCAAGAGTGAAGCAAATCGCAGTAGGTCACGACATTACAAGTTTCATTGGTGGTTCGGCTTGGTGCCATTGTTTTATATGGAGGAATGGGTTGTCCGTGGTCACCGGCTTCCTCCTGACTGGGAGGGTTTGATGGATAGCTTCATCGATTTTCACAGAACGCAACATCACTAGGTTGAGGGACAGAATCCTAAACATGGACGAAGTGGCCGTGGCCTTTGACGCTCCCATGAACCGAACTGTCATCGAGAAGGGAGCATCTACAGTGACGATCACTACATCGGGGCTCGTGAAAACAAACTTCATAGTGGTTCTAGCATGCAGGGCTAGCGAGTAGAAACTGAAGCCGTCGGTCATCTTCAAGAGGCTCACTCTTCCCAAAGAGAAGCTGTCTTCCGATGTCGTGGTCGTTTGTATTAACAAGAAAGGTACGTTTAAAATCAGTCACTCAACCTATTCTCCCTTCTTTTCCGTCTACTCACCTATTAGTGTTTTTCCACTTGCTTACTATTTCTGGTATCCCTTTTTTATATCCACTTATTTTGTATTTTTATGATATTAAGGATTCTATATCCTTTTTGTTAATTATCTGTTAGCAGGGTAGATGAACAGAAATGTCATGGAGGAGTTGGCAGAGAAATGCTACAGCAGGCACCCGAATGCATTCTTCAAAAAGACGGCAATGCTGGTAATGGATTCAATGACAGCACACAAGGATGAGTAGATCCAGATGGTTTTCAAGACAGATCACGGTACCATCCTTGCGGATATTCCTGGTGGGGCTAACAAAGAAGCTTCAGCCATTGGACATCACTGTCAAACGGGGGTTTAAAACTTCACATCCCTCAGGGAGGATGCGGCGAGCAACCCATGCCGAGGTGTGCGGATGGGTCCTTTTCTGGTTGGAAGGCGGTCAAGGGCTCCACAATGGTGAACGGAAAGGCACAAACCATTAGGAGAGCTGAGGCAGATGAGGAAGAGTTATCCATTTCTGATGACTTGGAGGGACTGCATGAGGTGCTGGCCGCTCTGTTTTACAGCGAAGACAGTGAAGACAGCGACTTTGAAGGTTTCGACTTGTCAAGAACATCTCTCAAGCTGAACAAAAAACCACCAGCTCTTGTCAGAGCTAGTACTGCTTCCAAAGAGAGATATAACCATGAAAAGTCAACGAAATATAGAATTTATAAAAAAAACTCCCAGTAAATAAAATTCAATCAATATCCCATATCCTGTCCAATATTATGATAATAAAGTGAATATGCTGTCCCTTTGATTATCACAAAAAACACCCCAAAACCAAGAATTACGAATTGTAACAATAGCAGGACTGCTTTTGGGTGATTACAAAGCCTGTGGATGTAACAAACTCTGGATTATCCAACCAATACATGTAGGTCCCTCTTATTTGCATCCTGGCTATAACCCTGCCTACCAGTTCTTTGTGTCCCACTCATAAGCTGTGGCGGTGTGGCGCGTTAGAGTTGACACTGCTTGTTCAATGGGACTGAAATCCAACAATGAGGGCAGTTGGAAAACATTTTATCACTGTTTACAAACAACACTGCATGGCGATACCCGACCGGTTACCTGCTCATGAGTGCCACTGCTTGTTCAAGGGGATTGAACTCCAACAATGAGGGCAGTTGGAAAACGTTTTATCAACGTTAACAAACAACATTGCATGGTGATACCCAACTGGTTACCTGCTTCTTCGCGGCATAAGAATAGTAAAAGCGGTCACAAGTGAAAGTCATAATCGAAACAAGCATTGCATGGGGCCCAAGCTTAGCAACTCCTCAGCTCAAAAGGTGTGCTGGGAACTTCAACAACATTTCTTAAAAATCATCACATCACACAGGCTGTGTTTTCCAGGTTTGTTTTCATCTAGAAATATTTTACAAACAATCTTTCTCTAAAAAATGTAAGCTGTTTTTTTTCCTTCAATAATAACACAATGGCCTGTAAGCCCCCCCCCCCCCCGGCGTATAAGCTGCAGAAGTTTTTCTCAGGGCCAAAATCAACGTTTAAGCCGCGGGTTATACGCCGAAGATTACGGTATATGTATAAGAACCAAGTATTATTATGCAATACGTGTGTGTGTGTGTGTTGGAGTGTGACATAATGACATGCCTGCAATATAGACGACTTTCCCTCTACGTCACGACAACACCCAAAAATTATGGTTTCTGCCCGGCATAATTGCTTCTCTTAACCCAGGTGTATAAATGGGAACCTCAGAGGTCTGAGACAGTATTGTGTTGGGTTAACCCCTAATTTAAGCAGCTTGAGATTGTATGCTCCCCAGGGAGTTGAGACAGTGAGAGGAGTGGTCTAAGCGTGCCTGATGAGCAGGGATAATAATTGAGCAAAGTGGTTATGATCTAACCACAACAATATGTGCGCTATCAGGTTGCCTTTCACCTCTGTGGACCCTGGTTCGAATCCCACCTCAGACCTTCACCATGTGGGAGTTTCATCAAATTTCTTGCATTCATTAATTCATTCATTCATTCATTCAATTCATTCAATATGGTTTATTAAGATCTTGCATCGCAGCCAAAGGCTGAACTGCACAAGATTTACAGTGAAAAACAACAAGATTAATTACACAGTAGAAAGTAGTTGAAAATGCTGAAATACAAAATACAGAATGACAACATGCATTAAAAAAATGTTAACTTAGTGGATCAAAAGCCATCTATCTGGAAATCGGACAGTTATAAAAGTAGTTATGAAAGTAGCAATACTCCCATACAGCCCAAAAGATCCCGCAATCAGAAGCACGACATATTATTCTTAAACATATTCTTATTTTAGTTGTGTGTTATAAAGTTTTGTTAGATAGGGGATTGGACTATCCTGATAGCATGAGTGGTCGGTGATCAACTTGGCTCGGTAAAAGAGTTAGAGCAGTTGATATGCAGCTCAAAGCCAAAACCCAAATTGCCCATTAAGATGGCATCTATCCATAATTGTTGTTAATATTAAAAAAAAAAAAAATTGATCATGTTTATTGAAAAACATATCATAACAGTAGCATTGAAGTCATGTCATAAGACTATGGACCTGGTAAATATGTTGTTCACTGTTGTCCTTTCATTGCAGTCCGACTTCAACCTAGCTGTCATGAACGTTGGAGCTCCAGCGGCAGGAATGAACGCAGCGGTGCGGGCGTTTGTGAGATCGTCCCTCTTCAACGGCTACCGCGTGCTGGGAATCCACGATGGCTTTGAGGGTCTTCTGGAAGACAATGTAAGTTACCTTTTTTGCTATTTACTTTACAATGGACGACTTGTGTGGACGCTACGTGGCTAGTTTTATGCAGCTATGGGTTTTTTTCCTTGAACGTTTAAGGGGAGGGTATATCTTTGGTAAATACCCCAAAAATTAGTTACCATAAAAACTGAATTTTCTCAGATGCATCAAAGAAATCAGACAAGGTGACACTGATTTAAAGAACACAGGATCAAAGTGATTTAATGATAAAACTATCAACCACTTCATATACCGATTGGGTTTAGTAAATGTACAATGATTAAGTTGAACAAAAGTACATTTAGAACAGATCTTATACAAAATAAAGTATATCCTGCGGGCGTATACGTCAACAGGGAGAACGGGCGAGGACTCCAGCAACAGAAGATACAGCGAGGATCAAATACACTCTGGCAACCGATCCACCCCAGGGGCGAAAGCCGTTCTCTGCCGATGCGAATCACAGGGTGAATGTCCAGAAAGAAAAAAAACAACAACGGGTACATAAGCTCACACCCATCACAAAACATTAGGAAGAAGACCCCAAAAGACCAAACTGTAGATTTAGTTTTAAAATTTCCTTGCGGGGATTAAATTCAGCTCTTTACTGCAATCGGTCAAAAACGAACTCTATATCAAAAGCTCCTCCAACGAGTTGAAAAACAATCTCAGAAGTCCAAAAAGCTTCTTCCATTCTTGAGTATTTGTATCCTGTATCTCTCCCATCCCGTATATAAAGGATTTGTAATGTTTTCTGGAAAGTTCTAAAACTAACTTTGAATTTCCAGAGCCTTCTCAAACACAATTCTAGAACAATCATTCACTCCTAAACAGATAAGCGCCCCCCCCCACTGGGGTCAAGCGTCACCCCCTGGGGTCAACGACACACAGAGAATGATTGACAGCATGCGCTGTATACAATCGCACGTATAGAAGAACATGTGTGAGGGTCTCATAACACTTTATATTCCTTTATTGACCCAATAGGCCCTTCCACCATGTTCACAGGAATATTCGCCATGTTGATACTGCCCTGTGAGCCGTGGTGAGTCGTTTGTTTCGAAGAGACATTACACGATTCGTAACTTCACGCGCGCTTGTCTTTCGCCTTTCAGAGTTCGAAATAAACAAAACATAAAGGCACACAGGGCAGCTTGAACATTGTGTATTCACCTATAAACATTGTTATCACAACAATGTTGTTTGTGCCATTTTGGGATTCAATGTTGCAGTGTGCTACTGTGTAGTGCACATTTTAGGCAAAACTGCTTTTACATGCTTGCGATATTTTTTCACTGCAATTTGACTCCCCAAACTGGTGAGCAATGCAGACAGTAGCCGCATGTGGATCAATGCAAGGGGTGAATAGTTTATCTCTCTGTGATGGTTGTAAGAGATTCACTGCAGATTTTGAGTTTGTTACTGCTGGCTTTGTGTGTTTATTTGTTTCTATTGATAATATTAAGGGGCTAGTCATCCTTACTCACAGCTGAGAAGTCGAGTTGCGAAGAACGCAGCTGCAACATGTTTGAGCTGCAGGCATGCAATTGCGCCTTTGGCAGCCAGCCAAATGTGACCACAGAGCGCAGCCTGAGATCAGGTGTTGGATTTTTCCAGAGGGTAAAAAAAACGGAGGGCCTGGAGAAAAACCTTTGTGGCATAGGAGAGAACCAACGCATAACTCTACTCACATATCTGTATATGGCCCTTGCCAGGAATCGAACCAGGGCCACAGTGGTGAGAGGCGAGCGCTTTACGCACTAGCCAACCATGCCACCCAATTTGATGTTTTGACCTTTGCTCTTTGCCCACTCAGGTCAAGCACATGGGCTGGATGGACGTGGGTACTTGGGTCAGTGAAGGGGGCTCGTTACTGGGAACCAACAGGTAAGTGTCAGTCAGAGGTACTTTGTAGCTCTTTGCTTGTCGTTACCTGTTCACCCGTTTGGCATATATCACTCTACATCCTCATTTTAGATCCAACACGCGTGGTGACTGCGTAGTCTACTGTGTGGTGTGTGATTGTCATATAAGGGTGGGGAGGATATGTTACTGCATGTAAAAGGAGTTATGCCCATTTGCAGAATAAACCTAATTAGGAATCTCTGTCCTTCAAGATTCAATGTCTTGCAGCGTTTCCTGAAGACATGAGGACGAAACTTTTTCGGTTAAATGACAAAGTGCAGGATAGGTGTAAAAATAACCAAATAATAATAATTAATATACGTTTTAATCTGAAAGCTCATTGATGATAAAAAGCTTATACCAGTACTAATCCTCCAGAGAAACATTCCCATCAGAAATACAGTCCAGAAAATCAGTACAAAGTTCTGCAGAGAAATAGTTCCTGTCAGAAGCACACCTCAGAATTGCAGCTGCTTATTTCAGTTGCTGCAATCGAAATAAGCCCATTGTGACCGTGCACAAAATCCCTTACAGAACACAGACCCTGCTGCGTCGTTTTTTTCTTTCTTCACTAAAACGTGACTGAATTCGATAAAATGAGTCACAGGTCGATGTGTTTATTGGAAGCTGGAAAATGATTGGAAATGAGTTTACTCTTCCATTAACAGGCATGCAACTTTTCCTCGGATCAGCTGATTTCCTCTTTTTTAATTCTCAGTTTTACCATACAAAATTGAAAAATACTGTACAAAATCATTGAATTTTGTAATTTCCTCTTTTTTTGTGAAGTTACCGTTGCATGCCTGCATTAAACAATGATGTATTTTCTGTTCAAGCCTCAGGACTTGACATGGTTTCAGGATTTTCTTTAAACCTCCACGAGTCTTTCAATTTTTCTTGAAAGAATTAAAGCAATCACCAAAGGGAGAAAGAAATAATCCACATTATGTCTGAATCTGTAGTTTTGTATTTCTGGTGATGCACAGAGTGTCAAACCTGGTGAATGGTAACATCCGGTAGCTCCTGGGTCTAGAATCTGGGGAACCCAGGCCAGCAAACCTTTTCCATGAATTTTACAACCTCATCAAATGGCATCTCTGAATCCTGTAGTATATGCATCTCCTGAAAACTTCAGAATTGAAATAACTGCACACAGATTATTTGCCCCGATTTGATGTTTTTTACTTTCAGTTTCCTAAAAATAGTACCTGTGTTTTCTTTGCCGTGGTTTTTTGTTGTTGTCATCTTGTTTGTTTTACAGTGAGGTGTATCCATCGTCACGGAGTGATAAACTTGATCGGTATTTTGTTAAATATAAAACTTGATGGGAGGGGGGAAAATGTGTGAGCTGCTGACTCAAAACGAAAGTGGAGTTAACGAAATTAACGATGTGCAGTTTGTAGATGAGCAAAAGTGGCCCCGCAAGGTTGTGTTTTACGCCTGGGCATAGAGACCTTTGAGATCTGGTAATGTTTTTTGGATCTCAAGTCTTGGGTACCATGTTGAAGGATATGTGCCGTAGTACCTTGCCATGTAAAAGTTTGTAACTGATAGATGATGAATCAGCGGTTATGATTCCCTACATATGTTTTTCAATTTCACTTACATGTAAGTGGCGTTTTTGGCGTGTCTCGGCCCACCGGTCGAGCACACCAGACTCAAGCCTCTGGCGGTCTTGACACTTGTGTTCTTAAAGTAATCCAGTACGCTTACCGATAAGAGCAGGAGTTTGCTGGATGTTTTGTTCGGCACCATTACATTGTGCAATGTTAATATGGGTCTTGTGTTTTGAACATAAAACATTAAACTCAATGGGCACTTTTGGATGCCCTTGGATGTGACAAAGCACTATAAGAACTGCATATTTGTATAAAAACTAGTCATGCTAGTTTACAAAACTATTAAATATTTGGGTCCTGAAACTTGCTGAAGTTGTTAACAATAATGAGGCATTGTATGATGAGGTATCAATGTATATTGAGAGCAACATCTCAAACACTCTTCAGTCTCCCGTTGATGACTAGAGCAGACTTGTTGAAACCTTGAGACCAATTAAGAACTCACTCCATGGTAGTGAAGTTAAAACCGAGAAGTCCCCCTCGGTGCACTAAGCGAAAGTAGTAGTCCAGGCTGATTTCCTACCTTAGCAGGTAGTACTTAATAAGTATAAAGTGAGACAGTTCTTTTCAGAACTAAGTAGTCTCCCAAACTCCAAAATCTACTCCACGGCAGTAGAATAAATAGCAAGACAAGTTCTCAAGAATCTACACAGCAAAGTAGATATATACACTGGGTGTTACTGCAAACTGAATATTGTACACAAATTTGTACAAACACCAGCTTGTCAAAATTTGTGTGTTTTTTTTATCCATGTGTTGGTTCGTGGTGCAACTGACAATTTATCAGTAGCAATCTCTTATGGCATACAGACAAGGCAGTGTGGTACTCATTCTTTAAAACTCTCTCCCAACTGATTTTGGAACTTCCGTCACATCAAACTCTGAAAAATGACAACTTCACTGTCGTTTTTGTGGGAGCAGCTCACACCTGTTTGCTTTCAGTCGTACGTGTGTTCTGATTGTTGGCAAGGTTTAACTCTTACAGATGCGCAGGATCTGACCAAGTTGTGCACAACGGTGTTTTTTTTTGTGAAGAGTACTTAAATTCTGGACCTGTCTACATATGTAGTTTCAAACTACTCATTGAACTAACCTGTGAAAGATTAACTGAAAAAGGGAGGCTGTCGCTCTTCCAGTCAATTGTTTATAGACGGATTAATGTATTTTGTTTTAGTACTTAATGTATGTGCTCCGCCGTCCCAACTTTTGTGTTGGTACCGGTCCCAACTTGGGTGTCACAGTTGGGATGGCCCATCTGTAGCTAAGATTGCATGATAATGAAAGTGATAGAGATAACGCCACCAGTGGGCCTCTGAAGTAATTTTTCGATCCTCTAAAGTTTCTCTCGGCTTACAAGGGGGCTGGTACATGATACACGATAGTTATCATGGCAACAGGCTCGAAAAAAACTGAGAAGAATCAATTGTTAAACTCACTTGCCTGTCTTGGCTGAGTACCGGACTCAAGCTCTGGTGTTTCTGATCAGCAGAGTGTTGGTTCGAGTCCCGGTCGTGGTACTTGTGTCGTTGAGCAAGATACTTTACCATAATTGCTTTGTCTTTCGGATGGGACAGTAAGTCGTAGGTCCCTGTACTAGGATTGGTTGTGCACATTACAACAAAAACAGAACACTTATCATGGAAGAGTAGGGGTTAACTTCAGTGTTTCTAGTTCACATAGCAAGCACCCTTGCTTACCGGTTTCCTCAGGCTTGCCAGCTGCAGTGATGAAATTCACCTATAAGGCATTCTTTGTTTCACTACCAGAAATACATGATTAAAAAATATGTAATAATAAGTGTTGTTTCATCACGTCACGTAACTGAATTTACCCTCTGCCATCAGCCAGAAGTCTAGTTTTATGACCATCCCCCCAAAATGTATAGCAGTCACCGGTCCTCTGCAAAGTGGCAGATCTGTGGATCCTAGACTGGCCCCCCATACACAATGATAAAGACAGGGGATTGGTCTTACAAACCCAATGGTTTCCTTGGATAGACATAACATACAGTAATGCATTTACTGCTACACTGGTAGTGATTCTACACATATGACTTAGTGTGTAGGGTACACACACACAGTATTATCGCGTGCAAGCTTAGTCAAAGGTACATAAACGTTAGGTTCTAAAGGCCGGTAATTGTCATTATTCACGAGCTTCGAAGTGTGACATCAGATGCTCGAGCTATCTGGATCCCAGTTATGGGCCATCCCAACCATGCCAACTGTAACATTCGAGTTGAGACCGGGTCCCAACTGTAGTTGGGACGGTTCTAAAGTAGGGCTGGAACACATGCATACAAGATAACAAGTCAAAGGCATTGGGAACAAGTTGAATGCAAGTACATGCTTCTTAAAGCTGACAGTTTCTTCTTTCTTTTTTTCTTTTTTTTGGCTGGTTTTGTTGACTGGTTATTTGGAATGATTGCATTCTTCAAGAAACCTCTGTTTGTGCCTCTTTTGTGTTCAGATTCAGCGCGCACTAGACGATTGTTTTTTTGTTTTGCATCCATGCAATCACATACCATGCTTTGCGAGTGACTTAACAACTAAACTAAACTTCTTGTCAGGCCTCTTCCTTTGTATTTTCCAAGTTGGGCATTCATAGTTGGGCTTTGACGAGTTGGAGAATATCGAAGAAAAACCATGTTTTGAAAGCTCACTGATTATAAAGTTCATACTGAGTAAAAAAAACCAAAACCTCCAGACAAACATTTCCGTCTGAAAAACTGTCAAAGTCAAGGAAAATAGTATTTAGCGAACCATCACATCACTGTTGCTTATTTTGATTGCCACAATTGAAATAATGATGTGAATGTAGAGTATGAAAAAAATCCCAAACAAAACATTTTTTCTAAAATTCCATTGTTTTGTCTAAAGCATCACCAAATTTGATTAAATTTTGACAGGTTGGTTTCAATGTGTTTGAAATGGATAAGAATTAATTTACTCTTTCAAAAAATAAGGATTTACTTTCCTTTCGAATAATATAATACAGTAAGCCATTTGCGAGTTAGATTTGGATAGTATCTGGCGCAGTGACTTGCTTAGTTACAATTTGAATTCCTCAGTCTATTGAGACAGTTGCTATGTCACATGATTCAGGGCAAGGTTTTGCCTAGTTATGTAAGAGACGGCGAATGTCCATATTTAGTGTCAGGCCTCAAAATAACCCACAGCACCCACAATTGCCGCGGTGCCCTGTGCTTTTGCTGTGGTGCCCTCTGCAAGGTTCCAATACAAATTTACATTTTCCTCATAGAGTGCCCCCCCTTACCAGTGGAAAATTGGCTTGTCCATTTAAAAGCGAAGTTGAAGGCCTGTAAGTGTTCTCCCTTAACCAGTGGTCCACTGGCCAAATACCAGTTAAAACACCTGAGGACCAGTCAAAAATCTCTCCAAGGGGTCCGGCTGGCTAGTTCAGTGTTGAAAAGCATCCTTTAAAAAAAAAAATATGGACAAGTGAAAAAAGCTGATGGACTAGTAAAATGACAAGCTAACTGGTCCTGGCTGGTCAGTCGCTAAAAAAAAGGTTAAGGACAGATCCTGCATACACAGTTTTGAATGAATGTGTGTGGCACAATGGTACACGTAACAAAGTTTGCTCTTCTGGAGGTTACTAGACAAAAAGCTTGCCCCGAATCATGTGACATAGCAACTGTCTCTATAGTCTGAGGAATTCACATTTATGTGGTAACATGTGACTATTAAGTCAGTGTACCAGACATTATTCAAATCAAACAAGCAAATGGCTTCAGCAAAACAAACCACCTACACTAACAGGAGGTGTTGAATCTGCTCATGTGATAAGGAATTTATAAGTTATTTCAGATCACTTTGTTTTAAACAACGCCATTCATCGAAATGAAAACAATGATAAAACGCTGCCTTTTGTTTTGATTTGACAAGCAGGCCACAAAAGTTAGTTTGTTCAAACGTGTATTTTAAATGAAATTTTTTTTTTCCTCACAAACATTTGAGGAAGTATGTTACATGTAAGCAATTTTACTGTAACAAATTGCTGTCCAACTTCCAAAGACCGTTATAAACTCACACGATTTCTTGACTCAATAAAGGACAACAGTGAGTGCTCGATTGGATTCATTTGTTTACGGGTAGATTAGTGTAGAATGCTTGTTGCTTGTTTTCATTGACTAGACCAACCCATACGCCCCAGTGCTGCACGCTGCACCGCCATTTTGGGGGTGTTTACAGCAGCGCAAGTTTTTGTCAACAAATACTTAAGAAGATCGTTGTCTTTTTTACTTTTTAGTGTCTTCCTCGACGGTTGACACAATTTCCCTGACAGGACAGTATGACATACATGTAAAGACATGAAACATACTTATAGTTAAAAATGTGCAACTCAACAGAAAGTGAAATCTGAAATGCGGACAAAAAAACCCTAATTGCTGATGTAATGCCGAGCTTTCTTGGCTGTCAAACTCTCCTATTGTCTGAGATGTTTTCAGAGTTTAGTTTATGGTTTTTAGCTATTTATACTTATGGGCCAGTGTTCTGCATCATTATGCCATGCTTTCCTGTCAAGGAAATTGTGTATATCAACTGAGCAAGACACCTGATTTGCATAGAAAGTAAAAAAAGACAACATTTAAAAAATGTTTTTAGGTACGAAACCTTGCGCTGCCAGCACCCGGGCAATGGCGGCACGGCATGCAGCACCTGGGCGTACGAGTTGGTCTATTAACCCCTTGAGTTGTCGTCACACGTGGCTACAGTCTGCCCGTGGTCTCCCAATTCAGGAGTCACATTACATGTAAACATATATGGTGCATGTCAGATCACCGCGCTTGCGTCATCTAAAATACGCACTGTGCACAGTACATGCAGGGGGAAATCTGATGCCCAAAATGGCGCAACCATGATTTATGGGCAATGATGTCAGTTGAATTGTTCAATGCATGTTATAACCACCACGGCAAAGTAGAGGACAACTGTCACATTCAGAAGCTTTTACCCACCTCAAGTCAGGCATGATACTTTTCCATTAAGTCTGACTTTCGATTTTTGGGGCCCTCAAAAAATCATCACAATAAAAAGCCACACCACACGTTGGTCAGCCCTTGTACTCAATAAAGCTTTCCTACTTTTTACCAAGGGCCGAATATCATGCCTGATTAGTGCTTTGTTTTTTCCTTTTCAATTTGCTTTCTCCTGATTGGTTGTATGGGACATTAATCCGTCGGCATTGTAAAACCTGGACCAACACTTGTGTTTGTTGCATAACAATAAGGCTGTAAAATTCATCATGTGTGTCCAATTCGGAAGTGCATACGTCCTTTCCCAGCATGCAGTTGCAATCTTACGAGCCGGACTTGGGTCAAAGGTTAGAATGTGATGCACTTATTGGTTGTTCAATGAAAGCGCGACATGATAGCACCTTATACGTTCTGGAGTTTGTAAAGCTCATTAGCTGTCCATTATTAGTTGTTTTTGTTTTGTTTTTTTGTTTTTAGGAATGTAGATAGATAACATGAGAAACATTTAATAATGTCAATTCAGGACAGGATCTTTACTGTAACCTTTATCCCCGATGCCAATTTAAAATATATTAAAATTGTTGCGGTACCCGCTTAAATCTAGGTTTTGAATTGCCTCTAGCCACTGGGAAAGCTTGGTGGTCTAGTGGGAAGACATCCGGGCCCATATTTCATTGTTCTGCTTACCACAGAATTCTGCGCTTACAAACCCATAAAATTATGTGCCTTACGAGGAGCCATAAGCCCAGAACTCCGCGGTAAGCAGAGCCATGAAGTTGGACCCTGCTCTAAAATGGCAAAGGTTGTAGGTTCCAACCCCACCTGAGTAATGTGCCCATGTGTTTTTTTTTT
>CM021539.1:7215245-7230428 GCA_010994315.2 Pisaster ochraceus | reverse complement strand
GGAGCTTGGGGTTTCTATGGTCACAAAAAGGGTTAACAAAGTGGTTAACAAAAGGGATCCCAATGGATTGACAAGCAAGGCGATCCTCAATTTGTTTCTGTGATGAAAACAAAGCAGAATGTTTCTAAAAAATTAAAACATAGAAATGAAGGGGTAAAAGGACAGTCTTCAGTTTACCTGGTCAATATGGTGTGTATTTGTTGTGGTAAAAACTACCTGTACCTACAACCAGGGCCGGAACTAGGATAATATCTTGGGGGTGGGAGGGGCACAAGAGGGTGCTCCATTTTTTTCTGAAGGCGCATTTTTGGCCAAACAAAAATGCAGTTTCCATTTGTATTTGTCTGAAAACAAGCCCTCCCTTTCAGCACTCTTGTAATTTGCCATTTACTATTTTGTAAAAGAAAAATAATGTGAGTGTAAAAACAAATACATTGTCTGCGTATAAATGGAAAATAGTTTTAAAAACATTGAAATTACCACAATAAAACTTATAAAATGTGACATTTAACTCTGGTAGTTGTTCATCTCAGAAAGTCAAGATTTCAAAAAGTGGGGGGGGGGGAAGGACATCAATTTGGGGATGGGGGAATCAGTTAGTTGCCACTGCCCACAACTCATCTGCATGCTGTTGCATTTTAACAATCATATCATCTACATGAACAACTTCACCCTCTGCCTGCTGTCATCATCATGCTCTCGCCATTCATAAGTTTTTATTTGTACCATATGGGTGACTGTTCACTTTATTATACATGCATTCCTGGTTCTTTGAAAGGCTTGTATCAAGACTAAAAACCATTAGCATAGTGTAGCCTGTGTTCATTTATGAAGTTCCTTATGTACCATAGTCTTCTTTCAAGCTGTATAACTTAAGAAACCTTGGATGAGGTCAAAACAACTGAATGTGGGAATTCAACATTCAGGCCGAATTTGCAGCTACACAGCTACGGCTACAACTGTTGCTAAGGGTTTTGCTAAGGAAGTCCTATACTTCAATGTATGATGACTTGAAAATCCAGCCATAGCCATAGCTTTAGCTACCAATTTGGACCTGGCCTTAGGCTGGTGTATAGTACCCAGAACCAGTATAGTGGATTTGTTACATGTAAACTTGTAAAAATATGGGGGACCTGGTTGCACTGCATTCCTTCTGATCTTGATCACACATGCTCTAAGGAAAGCTAACTTTATCCTGATTAATTCTCAAGGGGACATCTTAACACCGAAATGGCTATGCTTTGTAGCAACTCATCTGGCTTGGTGTTCAGCTAAACTTTTCTCCTTGGAATTTGGTTTTTGGAGTGCAGGTGTTGTTTATGGCATTGACAAGAAATATACGTTTGGGAGCTTTTGTCTGAACAGGTTGTTTAATTCATAGGTAGTGTATATGTTGAGCTGGTGTCATAGGGGATTTTGTCCCTCGGTGTGTGTGTCCCCCCATACTGGAAATTAACATGGGCTGACGGAATTTGATTCAAAAAGAGGGGGCTATCAGAACAAATTTCTACACAGTTCATCATTTTGGGGGGACAACGTCTCCTGCAACACCAGTACCAGCTTTCTTTTGAGTAAACTATATTAAGCTGATAAGTTGCTAGCGCCCTCTTTGACATACACAATTAGTCGAAATTATATGAGGTATTAAATGACCAGAATTTTTGTCCACATCCCGATAGCTGTGAGATGAAACGATCCTACTTCCCAAATGACACGTTCCGTAAAGGAATCCAACCTTTAAAAAAAAAAAAAGAAGAATACTTTTGTAAAAATTGACTCGTACATTTAAATGAATAGTGTTACTTTTTCTTTTTCTGATTTGTCAAAAAATTGTAAATGGTGTGATTCCCATTTTGTGAATACAAAGTCACAATGACAAAGTTGGCGTGGAACCAGACTAACATTTGTCACCATTTGTCACAAAACATTTATGTTGAAGTTTAGGAACATTGGGCGTAGGGAGGGGGGGGGGGGGGGGGGGGGGGGGGGGGGGGTTAGATACTTTCTGCCCATATTGGGCTGATAACATTTCTAAGTCCCCAAAAAGCTCTCCTGCGCCAGGAGTGTCTTTAGACAGACATGGCGCATTATACATGTAAATGGCCACTATTATTATTATTATTAAAACAGTCAGCTGTTGAGTGAAGTTTCGGCTTTATATCGTTTACTAAAAGAAAGCTGGTACCTGAAAAATATACACTGCCTTATATATGTGTTTGCACTAATTTGTGGGTACACTGTGCCATATTTTGATGCAAAGCTGATTGATTTGACCTATGACCTCTTGGCTGGTTGTCTGATACACACAGAATTGGTTTTTGTCGTTTCAGAATGACATAAATCAGTTTTTTATAAAAACCCTGCAAACATGATCGCAGAGTGACTGTTTGAATTTAACACAACTTTTGCGTTTTCTTCATTCAGGAGCACCCCAGGTAAATTTCTGGAAAAAGTGGCAGAGAAGTTTAAGCAGTACAAGATCCATGGGTTGCTGCTCATCGGAGGGTTTGAGGTAAGATGGATATTCAAGTCTGAGCTTATGTTACCCCACAACCCTTCTGTAATCCCTTAACCCGCCTTAAAAGAAGCTCCTCTCAGTTTGTTGACCTGCAGGCCTGTTAGATCTTTGAGAGGGCAAGGCCATTTTTCCTTAGCAAAGGGCACTTTCATTTGAAAATCTTAAAGTCTATGAGAAATTTTTGATGGGGCAACCGATGCCAAGGTTAGGGCAACAGAGGCCATGACCTGCGTGACCTTTTGTGGCCTCTGTGTACATTGTAATTCAAGGCCTAGACCTGGTAAATCCACCGTTTTGTACACCAAATAGAACTGATGATAGTTTTGTCAAACTACCGGTATCCCTTCTGCCGATTGTTAGGGTCTCCAGGTAGGCGCCCTCGCACACCCATAATTGTCAACCTGGTATTTTCTCTTTGTTCTCAATCGGTTTTGTACACAAAAGTGAAGCCAGGACGCTCTCAAGTCCTGCAGTCAATGGGTAAACATTCTCAGGCACACCCATGTTTGTCAACTTCTCTTTGTTCTCCCGTCGTTTGGACTTAACTTTTCTTTAGCGATGTCCCAGTCGATGTCATACACAAAGCCGAGACCAAGGGCATCCTAACTAAAGGGTGTTCAATCAACCGGATCCCTTTGGCTTAAGTCCTCAGTGTCTAGTGTAGAGAATGCCATGACTTTTAAAACCAGGCCCAATATGTGACAGGGAGCTCCCACATCCCCAAATGCTCCTGTTTTCTAACTGTGCTCTAACAGACTTCCCCTTTTGTACAAAAGTAACTCCACCCCCAACCCAACCCCCCCATAAAACCTCTGAAGAATTCCTCAGGTTTCCAAAACACAATGAAGACATAGTGGGTGGGGGGATGGGGGTAGACCATGCCACATATCAAGCACACAAATTGTCAATTGCATGTATAGCTAATTGTTAACCACCGGTTCTTTTCAGAACCTACATTACTCAAAAGAGATTTTCACTTGGTGTTACCACAAACCGCACTACCTCCACCATGCAAAGTTTCAAATCCAACTTAGAACTTATTTGTTAAAATTTGTTTTGAGGGGGATTGGTTGAAGAGGTGTTGGAAAGTTTTCTTTGGTCCGTCTTAGAAATATTAAACATTTTGAAAATGTTGAGAATGTTGTCTTCTGATTCTTGCAATATCCAGAGCTTTAAGAGTGTATTGGAGTTGTCGGAAAATCGCAGTAAATTCCCAGAGTTCTGCATTCCAATGGTGGTCATACCAGCTACAGTCAGTAACAACGTGCCAGGAGCCGACTTCAGTCTGGGATGTGACACTGCCCTCAATGCCATCACTGAGGTGAGTCGATCGCTTGTTACAATGTTTCTATAAACTCCTCCCCTGCCTTTATTCTTTTTTGGGGTATTAACCACTTCATTTTGGATGATGTGTATACTTGCCAAACTTTTCCAAACCGGTTTGTGGCAGACTTTAATAAAATGCTTGGAACAACTTTCAGAGTGTCCTTTTTTTTTGGCGGTCAGTTGGACGGCTGGCGTGTATATCCATCATGTACAGTAGAAGGCTGCTATAATGAACAATTGGTTGTACCAAACAGGACCTCTGGCTCCCAATTTTTGTGCACAAAACGTGATGAACATTTGCCACAACACATCAGTGTCTGATGGCGGACAATTTTCTTTTTCAGATGACAGTGTAGAAGTCAAGCTTGAACGTCTAAGTGGACAAATAGAAATTTTGCAAATAGAAAATTTGCAAGTGGACAAATAGCCTTACATGGCTGAGAATGATAGGCAGGGGTTATTTGCCAATTGAATAGAAGGGAAAGCTAGGTGTTAAGCTAAGGCTTGCACCGGGTGGATCAGTAGAGCGCGTCGCTCACCGACGCCATGGCTTCGATCATTCGGTGCCGAAATATCGCTTTACCAAATGACCGCTACAACCAACCTCATTACATGGACCCTGCTTTGTTCGTTATATCAGTGTTGCACTGTATATCTTCTAAATGTTGATTATTTCACACAATTTTGTTGACAAGTTTCATTTGAAGTTATCAACTTGAGGTTTATATCCATCAAGCTCTCTTCCTCAATCTCTCTGCTGCTGCAGGCGTGCGACAAGATCAAACAGTCGGCCAGCGGCACCCGCCGGCGGGTCTTCATCGTCGAGACCATGGGCGGCTACTGCGGCTACCTGGCGACCATGAGCGCCCTCGCTGGCGGCGCCGATGCGGCGTATATCTTCGAGGAGAGCTTTGGGATTAGTGACTTGCAGGCAGATGTTGAGCACCTCAAGCTTAAGATATCGGACGCTGTCCAGCGTGGCTTGATTCTCAGGTACGTTGATGAAGACTCCTTTATGAATTTGTTTGACCTTCAGATCAATAAAAAGATCTCTCATGACAGAACTAACCACTTCACACCGTTATTCCAAAAAATTGTCCATGCCCATTGCGCAGTATTGTTTTTTCTGAACTTCTGGAGCTTCTGATGTGATCATCTATCTTTGAAAGTATTGTTGTCTCAATGAATGAAACCCTGACTTGACAAAGGGAAGACAACAAAGGTTCTCATAATAAGCACTTATAATTGTTGTTCTCTTGTGAGAAACTTTGAGTTATGCACACGCTGTGAATTGTGAATCTTTGGCCGAGGACCTCGGGCAATAATCTGCAATGTCATGCTAGAATCTCGCTAAACATCAGAAAGTGGATGGGTTCAACGCTCTTAATGAAATTACCATAATGATAGCTTTTTACTAAATGTGGATGGATTCAACGTTCTTAATGAAAATACCGTAATGATAGCTTCTTGCTAAACGTGGATGGATTCAACGTTCTTAATGAAAATACCATTATGATAGCTTCTTGCTAAGCAAGGATGGATTCAATGTTCCTAATGAAAATACCATAATGATAGAAGCTTGCTAAACGTGGATGGATTCAACGTTCTTAATGAAAATACCATAGTGATAGAATCTTGCTAAGCGTGGATGGATTCAAGGTTCTTAATAAAAAATACCATAATGATAGCTTCTTGCTAAACATGGATGGTTTCAACGTTCTTAATGAAAATACCATAATGATAGAATCTTGCTAAGCGTGGATGGATTCAAGGCTCTTAATGAAAATGCTATAGCAAGTTGTTGCTGTTTTCTAAATACGTAGACACTATCTTTCTTGATAAGTTTGCCTTTAAATCAGCATTACGCGTAGAAAAAACCAATCCATGACCCTTACCTTCAAGAAGAGCCTAACATGGACTTTTTTTGTTAATCCCTCTCGAAGGAACGAGAAAGCCAATCCTAACTTCACGACTGAGTTCATCCAGCGTCTGTACTCAGAGGAAGGCAAGCAGATCTTCACCACCCGCACCAACGTACTCGGACACATACAGCAGGTGGGTAAACTACTATTCACTGAGTGTGTTGCCGGTGCTGCACACTCCTAAGGAGTTGAGATGTTTCCAAGATTGCCTTTGGTTTCATGGATGGGGGTAGTTAAGGTGGTTTGGTACTTGTTTGGTACTAGCTCCTTACTAAAAAGCTGTATAGTCTATTGGTTTTTTTTTCTTCACCCAATTAGAGCCGCAAATGGCTAGTACTAAATTTTCCCTACCGGCTGCAAATGGCTGAAAGAGTTGACCGACTTCCACTGAATCAAAAGGAGTCTAAGTCAATTGGACGTTATATTTACGATGCGCCAATCCAGCGGTCGTTGCTCAAAGCACCAGACAGTATTGCTCTCAAAAATAAAAGGTAGGGTTTAAGCAACGGTTTGAAAATGGCTGATGTTCTGAGGACGATGACTCCACATGCTAGATGCAGCAAAAAGACTCAATCCCCCCTCAACTGTGTTTGCTCCTTAGAGTGCAAAGTGCTGAAATTAGGGAGTGAGAACACAAATTTCAGACCAAGCTCTTTGGTGGATTATAACTTTCTGAGATTTGTTGGTGCATCTTAAAAGTTGGAACGATGGGAGTGTTCTAATTGGATCGGATAAGTATTCCAGTGGGCATACATGGACTGGTCTGTTGGACCACCGGAAAGTTTAACCTGAACGCTAACGAGCGTACTAACTTCTGTACAGTTGCTTCAGCACAATGTCCGTGGTTCAGCCGAATGTTCTGGCAGTTCTTTGGATTGCTGGCGTGTGCCTACGGAACGTTCTTTCCTGCCTAAACCGTGCCTGATGTTTGAGATGCTCCCTAAGGCGATGGAACAAGATCTTTAACTGAATTTGTGACTCTAATGGTAGCCAGGAGCATAGTGAAGGTCCAAGTTTTCCCAAGTTCTGAAGTTAGCATACAATCCAAAACTAAACCAAATTTCTGTTTCTGTGTCCCAAAAAAATCATCAATATTTAGGGGCTCCAAGGTCCAGGAATTAACTAAAAATTCTCTGTACAAAAATGTACAGACCAAATATTTGAAGTGTGACGTTATCAAAATTGTTTTGGTTTTTGACAAAAATTGCATTTGAAGGGTATCAAACAGAGTGGCACTTAAAACCATTTTAGCGTAAGGTAAGATATATTTTTCCCCTTTCCGATAAAGACTCTATATTTGTTGGAAAACGAGTGAATCACAAAACTGAATTTAACCTTGGAGCTCCTCTATAATCGTACTGGGTGTATGGCGATGATTGTACAAAAATAAATGGTCTCTAGGGTAACTCTACAAGCTGCACTGCATTTTTTTTAAAGAGTTCTTGTTCTCTTTTCAATCAGGGAGGAGCCCCGTCTGTGTTTGATCGTAACATGGGTACCAAGCTTGCTGTCAGGGCCTCTGAGTTCCTGCGTGAAATCATTGAGAACAACTCCAAAGACGGTAAGCACACTGTTGACCCAACACATTGATTGTCTGGTGCTGTTTTACATTGTGGCATGTGGTGGCCGCGCGATCAAGCACACTGCACTCAAGCTTTGGTTTTTCTGCTCAGCAGAGTGTGGGTTCGAGTCCCGGTCTTGACACTTGTGTCCTTAAAGGCAAAGTATACCTTTGGTTTTTGGAACCGCATGATTGTTTTAATCCTATGAAAAAATAGATTTTTCCATAAAACTAACCTGTGAAAATTTCATTTCAAAAGGTGGTCCTGTTTTGAGATTTAACGCCAAAAATCCGAAGCCAAAATGTCCAAGCAGGAAGAATAATCCCTAATAGGAATACACAATCTGAGAAATATTACTGGCAGTAACGCTTCTCAGATTCAAATTTTGGGGCATTCAAAACTGGTATCTTTTTTAGTTTGAAGTGAAATGTTACTCAAAATGCTCTACACGGTACGTTGAGAATGCGGGGGATTGTTTCACTCTCGAAAGCTGCTGTAGGCTTCTTACCGATAATGGTTTTATTGCCATGAATTTTATGAGTGATTACCAAACGTATACCTTCCCTTTATTTAACCAAGACACTTAACCATTAATGCTTTGTCCTTCGGATGGGACACAAAGGCCGTAGGTCCCATGCATTGTGTAATGCACATTTACCCTAACCATGCTAAATGCAACAATATGCACCAAATGGTAATAGTTGTTGTCATCTGTTGCATTTGGCAGTCAACTCAGATGTCATTCTTTGACTGAATTTGTTGCATTCAGCAGTGAAGTGACTTCATATAGGTTTGGGTGCTTCTATTGTATCTGAACAACTTATAATGGTGATTTCAAAATATTTTTTTATGGGAAAAGTATTGAGAAGTATGATGTAATATTAGGTAAGAATCATAATTCAAATCATATTAAAAAGACTGTATAATAACAGTTAAACATTACACTTATGTGCATATTGTTGCATTTAGCAGGGCAAACACCCTTGCTCAGAGCTTTCATAAACCAGCATGCCTGCACAATGCAACAATATCCCTTGTTGCATTTTGTTGCATTTGGCATGGTTCTCATTTCAACGGTGTTGCATTCCGTTGTATTTGGCAGGCTTTGTAGAGAGACCCTAATGGGGGTTAGGGTTAAAGAATGCAGTTTCAGTTGCTAAGAAAAGGGGTATGCCCCGGTGTTTCTGGCAGTGGCTGCTGAATGTCCCACAGCACCTTGTTAATCTGTATAAGGCGCTACATAAATCGGCCTCATAGTTCAAACAATTCAAAAACCTGTCTTAAATGATTCTCTTTTGCACAAGAGTACCTTATTTGTAGCTACAGGCGCTTTATAAGACTCCGGTTTTATATTATTGTTATATTTCTTGTATATGTGCATAGCTGTTGGGAGTGTTCTGTCTTGTAGGTAAAGTCATTACTTCACACACACACACTGGCTGGCAAACTTATTTGTGTCATTTTAACCCACATCTCTCATGTCAGTGATGAAATACATTTCAACAGAGAAGGCATATCAGCGTTGGAGCAAAAACAAAGTAGCTAAAACAGTGGCCCAGTGGTCTGTTCTTTAAGTGCATCGGACTCAAGTTCTGATGGCTGAATCATCGGAGTGCGGGTTCGATTCCCGGTCGTGACACTTGCCCAAAATAAACACTGGACCACAGGCCCGAGGCCAGTGTTTTAAGCATCGTGACTGGACAAGTCCGTCAGTCTTGTTGCACACCTCTTTAAAACTATTTTTTCACAAAAGAACAGAGTTCATATACATTTAATTTGTGTTCTAGATTTTGTTTGTGCTGCATACTGGGAAAGTGAGAATAAATATGTTCCTTTTACGGATACCTTACCCAATCTTTATTTTTCAAAATTATGTTCAAATAATGACATTGAGTCAGATAAGTATCTTTCAATCTTGTTGAATATTTATGGAAGTTGTATCCATAAGTACATTAACCGTGACACTGTGTAGATGATTTTTTTTCTTCATATTTTGATTCCGGTCTTGTGACCAATTTTCTGGTCCAGCAACCGTTTTGAGCTACGGGCCCTACATCACAGTCTTGTGAATGTTTTCCTCAAATTCGAGCCCTGCTTGTGTCCATGAGCAAGGCATTTAGCCATAATTGCTTCTCTTAAACCCAGGTGTATAAAAGGAAACCTGAGAGGGCTGAGACAGTAATGTGTCGGATAAACCCCTCAGTGTTAATTTAAGCAGCATGGGATTGTAGCCTCCTCAGGGTTTGAGGAATGGTCTGGGAAAGTGGGAATAACTATGTTCCTATTATGGATGTTGCTATTATAGGTGTAGTCAACACCACCGACCCCAACACAGCTTGCCTTGTGGGTATCCAGAAAAGACATCTTGCCTTCCGCTCCGTGGAGAGTCTAAAGAAAGGAACGGATTTTGAGTAAGTCTCCTAGGAAGTACTGATATCAAACCCTCCATTAAATATCTTGCCATTAAATATCATTCACTGTGGTTTTGAACGATAGATAATCTATGTCAGCCTGCAATATACCACGTCATTAGCAACTTCACAAAGGGCCAAAAGCATGAACAATTTGTAGAAACTCATTTGGACCTTTTGGTTACAAAGTTTTAGGTCTCAAAATAGTCTAGTTTTTTAATAATGCCAAGTTGATAAAAGACAACAACCCTAAGAACCTGGAATTGCATTTTCACCAAAACCTTTTTGTCACTTGCGTTGATTATACAGCTGGCTCAGTGCCAATCATGAGTGTTTCGGCTTTTGCGGTTTCACAAAGTGCCAAAAAGTTTACACCAGATGCGTTGCACACAGACCACGTTTTGTACAGTTTTCACAAATTGAGAATTTTGTTCATTAATTAAATAAATACTCATTAATTAGACACGTTATGGACAGAATTGAAGACAGATTTGTATGATATAGGATCTCTACTTCCCTGATATGTAAAATTTCAAAGATTAAATTGCGAATAGTCTACCAACCAGTAATTTCAAAATGAGCTTAACTTCAAATGCGATGTTTCCTCCAAACATAAATTTTTGGCTGCTGGGGACTTTTCGGCTCTTCATGAAGTTGCTGATGTGTAAATTGCAATTTGTGTTTATTTGGTCCCTTTGTTGGTGGTCCAGGAGCCGGCCTAACAGTACATAGTCAGCCCTCCTACTGTCTGACCATTCAATATCTTCCACTGTGGTTTTGAATGATAAGTGAATGCATCCACACAGTACAAACGTACACATTTGTGCCACCATTCTCAACCTGTGCAGTTGAGTAGTTTCCTAGGTTTCTGGTCCTTGTCTTGGCCTTTATGTCCTTGAGTAAGACACTTGACCATAATTGCTTTGTCCTTCGGATAGGAAGTTACATGTAACCCGGGCCCACTTTCATAAAGCTGTTAAGCAGAAAATTCTGCTTAGCAAATTTCTTTACTTAGGAAGAAGTGAGAGGGGCACCAGTGGCAACAATTTAAATTTAATGGAATGTTGGCTGGTAAACTGTTTCTGCTGAGCAAGATTTTTCTGTGGTTAGCAAGCTTTTGTGCTTACAGGCTTCACGAAATTGGGCCCTGTACATGTAGGTCCCGTGTAGTGTGTATTGTGTAATGCACCAAAATAAACCTAGAACACTTGTTGACCTAACAATTTACATGTCCATGCATAACGTGTCGTGGCCGAGCGGTTAAGAGCACCGGACTCAAGCTCTGGTGTTTCTGATCAGCAGAGTATGGGTTCCAACCCTGGTCATGGCATTTGTGTCCTTGAGAAAGACACTAAACCGCTTTGTCCTTCGGATGGAACACAAACCCGTAGGGCCAGAGTACTAGAATTGGTAGTGCACGTAACAGAACCCCAAGAACACTTATCATGGAAGAGTAGGGGTTAACCCCGATGTTTTGGGTTCACGTAGCAAGCACCCTTGTTCAAGCACCCTTGTTCCTCAGGCTTGTGAGCTACAGTGATTAAGTTCACTTATGAGGCATCCTTGGTTTCATTACCAGAAATATATAATAATAAAAACCCATGTGTGAAATTGTTTATGTTAAATAGTGAAGTACGCACACACGCACAGGCACGTTAGTGTTATAGGCCCCCCGGTTTGAATGTGTATACCTACCCACTCAAAGTTGCATGTTTGGCTGTATTGTTTCCTCACCAGGCACCGCATCCCAACCCACCAGTGGTGGATAAAGCTCCGCCCACTGCTACGCATCCTCGCTAAGCACGCCAGCACTTACATAGCGGAGGCAGAGGTTGTACCGCACATAGTGGATTAGGGACCAATGGAGTCTGCTCACCCTCCTTCTGGTCCCACCGAGGGGGAGACAATCTCCAGTGTCATGTCTTGAAGATGAGTCTATTCTGAGTGTTATTTGTTTCTTTCCCAGTCTTTCCTTAAACGATTGTTTGCACCAAAGACACTAGGGCCCTATTTCATTGAGCTGTGTAATTCTGTCAGTGCCCTCCTTAACCTTTGAACCCAAAATGTCCAGCTTTTTGAGGTTTTTTAAAATTCTGTTTCAATAAAACCCCAAAAGTCTTTCTCACCAAACAAAATTTATCTTGCTGATTTGTGTTGCCTTGGTACATCCCATTATTTCTTGAGTGATAATGCCCTCTCAAATGGGTCGTACACGTACGATCGATGACACTTTTTGAGTACATGGCAATGAAAGAGTTAAGCAGTAAATATCACTTAACGATTTGCTGGTAAGGAAAAATGAGCAGGACACCAGTCACAGATGGTACGTGTGACATTGCACTTTGGCTGGTAACCTTATTCTGGTAAGCATAGTTGTGTTGTGCTTAAGCAGCTCTATTCATTTGGACCCAGGGCCCAATAATGATTTATTCAGCCAGTTGCGCAAGTAATAAATAATGCTGTACAATTTAATGCTCAGTAAAAGTGTGCAGGATACCACTTACAGATGGTACTTGTGACGTGGTATTTTGGCTGGTAACCTTATTCTGGTAGGCATAGTTATGCTGTGCTTAGCTACTTCTTTGAAGTTGGGCCCTACGTATTATTAAATCAATATGCTTAAAATATTTATCAATATTTTCTGCTTTAGATGTAAGTAGAACTTGCAGAATCACTATGTGATAAAGGGTGGCTCGTAGAAGAGCCGGTTTGTACTCGCCGTTTTGACCAGTATACTCTAGTCGTCTTTCCCAGAATGCTGTACTCTGTGTGTGTGTTGGCTGAAGTAGTATTTGGTGTGATTCTAGATTAAACAGGGTGAACCAGGGCGTGATGTCAGGCCCATGTTTGATTGGTGTGACAGTAGTGGTTGCCAGATGTTGCCATGCGGTTGTGCTACCGCGTTGAGTCTTAGTCTCTATAGCCTCTCAGATGCATCTTAGATGCCGTGTGTCGATCTATAGTGATGATTCTAGAGTTACTTATCTGAAATCTGCCTGGGTCTGTTGGGTTAGACCCCTTTCACTTCTACAACATCGTTATCTTAAGTTACTTGCTTTGGTCAACTGTGGCCATTTTTACAAAACCATCTACGACAGATGATCATCTCGTAATCTCTGAAGTTGGACTCTAATCTGATGTAAGACTTTTAACTTTTAAGGTACTCTAAGTGGCCTCGGACTAAGCAGGTGAATATATCGTTCTTTAGAGTGTGCCTGTGTTCAGAATTACCAAATAGTAGGTCTGTTGCCAACTTGTGTCATCTGCTGTAGAACGCAAAAGGCTGTTACATGTAGTTGGATTCCAAACAAAAGTGCCTGCAAGTTTCTTGGGATATAGTAGCTTTACAGTGATGTGTAAAACACTGGTGAAGGGCAGGGGCAAATGGTCCCAAATCCTCCAAAATCCTACACAGAAAGTTGTCTTCCCTTGTGGGATACGATACTGCAGGCCCAAGTAACGATTGCTTATTTATATACTGGAATAGGTATACCAATCTTATCCAAGCTCAGTCATTTTGGTGTTGAATTACTTCGTGTTGAAAATCTAAAAAGTCTATGGGAAACTTTGTAAAGGGGGCATGCACCCTGGCCAAGATAACGGCAATGGTGTAGAACCTTCTCTGGTGATGTTACAATTTTGTTTCTCTCCATGTGCATGTTACATGTCATGCACACACGTTACTAGAAAGGCAGGAACATGCTTATGTTTATGTGGCATAGTACTCCATCATGGAAGACCCCCCCCCCCACACCTCCATGTGACCTCAGTGAGAAGGGTCTATTGTGCATGGAGTGTAGTTCCAGACCAGCTTTTGTAACTTGTAAATTTGTACCAAAGAATTCAAAATCAAGTGGTGTTTGGCAGGCATTAAAGTCAGTGCAAACAGCAAATGCCTTGTTTAGATTGCTCTTCAAGTGTCCGTGGTGCTGGTGTAATAATTGTAGCGGATAAAAACATATACATGACGTATGATAATAATGTATATTTAAAACCATATTTATGCTAGGTTGTTTGTATAAAACATTCAGTATATATAGTAGTTATGTAGGAAGGAAACTTTATAAAAGGTTATCGCAGCTGGTTCCAGTTACGCAGCACGGCTCACTTCTGTATTTATTGCACGCTTTTATTCCGTGGGCTGCATATAAAGCACGGAAACCCGCAGTAAGCAGAGCCATGAAATTTATCTCTGTTCAGAGCAACAAACACACAGACTTGATGAAGTATGAATTCTGTAGAACTATATTGTGTAGAGAAAACAAACCTGCTAGGTATTGTGCAGACTTACATTAAGTAAGTCGCAGGTTCTTTGTAATGAGTGCAGTATGTGAAGTTGACAAAGTTTGCCTTTAGTGAAGTCCTGAGAGTCCAAGCTAAAAGGATGAAATTCTGCAGAATGGTGTTACCTTGCTGTGCTTTATTATATTGCACAGACTCTTCAAGTGTGTTTGTAGGGGCATTTTTCAATCTCTGATTCAGCAGAACTTATCTTATATATGCAGTTTGAACAAGTTTGCCAATATTTACATGCGCTGTGCCAAATTTGGTTATTTATCGTGAATCTTAAGAATGTATTATGCAGTGGCTATTCAATTAATGGTATTTAAGTCTATCTATGGAGCAATATTGTTAATCTGTTTTTTTTTTGTGTATGGACATTAACTCAACCCTCATACTCTTAGTATAAAGATGTTTCCAGCGGGTTGACCTAACATTTGAAGTTGTTCAGCTACATGGGTTTGGTCTGGTGGTTCAACTGTACATAGGAGGGTTGACTGTGTACTGTGTATCTATACGGTATCTACACAGTATCATATTGCAAACTGACATTGTTTATCTTTGATAATATTAATGGTCAGATATAATTGGAGGGTAAAAACAATAAAGCAGTGAAAGTGGTGTTTTGCTTGATATTGCAAGAGCGTAGGGTGTTCTTTGTACTTGTAGGTGTGACATTTTGCACTTAATGAAATGACAAATAGAATTTTGGTGCTGTATTTCTATGATGCGTTCCTATTTGCATAGTTTAAACAGTATAACTGAAATGATGTTTTGAAATGCCTTGCGGCTGAGTCATCGGTAGATGCTGTCATATACATGTCCAGTTTTCATTTAAACTATTGGCGACAAGTCGTATTTGGTGTGCTTTGAATGTGCGCAAACTAACAATGATTGTGTACCCTTCAGCTTTATTAGCAGGGCTAGATTTTGACGGGAAAATCCACAAAGACTGAAGGGTTTGTTGCTCAAAAAACTGTACTGGACCAGAAGTTTGTTTTCAAGACCAGAATCAAAATGAGAACACAGTTAAAGTATGAACTGTTTTGGGTGAGTAAACTTTGATACTCGACAGATTTTGAAAGATATTTGTAAGACTCAGACTCAATAATATAACCCTTTTTGTTTCCCTTCTCTTTTTGAAATAAACAGTTGGAGAGTGA
>CM021539.1:7138185-7150722 GCA_010994315.2 Pisaster ochraceus | reverse complement strand
AAAAAAAAAAAAAAAAAAAAAAAAAAGGCCTTGTAATATTTCTTTGTACAATTGACTACTATTAATTTCTCATGAGCTCTTTGGCTGTATAGTAAAAGACCATGAGCATGCGGCGGCCATCTTGTTTTGACACTCGCAGTCAATGTATTTGATCTCGAGGTGCTCTTTGATTACTAGCATACGGGCCAACTTCCCTCGTGGCTTGGTGGGCAGAAAAATGCGCCATCAAAATGGCCGTTGCATGGCTCGGTCTCAATATTAACGTTGAATTAACAAGTAAACTAATTGAAGGACATCTAAATTACGTGCTAAAATCTATTTCATAAGAACTTGTAACTACTTGTTTATACTATAGTATCGTTCTATAGGTTGCGAACCCTTCATACCATCGTAGCTGAAAGTTAGGTCTAATATTATAATAGAAATATCCTTTTGTTCTTTAAGTATAAGTCGTATTCCAAATTCTCCCTTTTTACCTTTATTTACCCTCATTCTACAGTCTTCGGCATTTACTGACTGATGGTGACTGCCAGTGATGACGTAGCATACGCCTTCACCTCATATTTCCGACAGAGGTCGCCCTAGGCCTAATCACGTGGTATCGCACCAACTGTCGACTTCGGCATTTACAATAACTTCTATACTACAATAATTGAAGTGGAAGAACAGTATATATAATATATAAAAATGTACAGTGGCTTCTAAAAAATAATAACAATAATAACAGTATTGTTTACTTCGTATGGAAATGGACAGTACGGTTTTCAAGTTTAAACTAGCTAGTGCTTTGCTTGTTATTAAGTTTAACTACTTTTTTTACGTGCAGTTTTAGTCGAGATAATTATTTGTCTATGTATACCGGGTTTCACGTTACTTTAATAGGGGTCGGTAAATAACTGGTACTCGTGCTCAGAGCTTCGTTGTCAAATATCAAAATACTGCAGTGTACCTTTTACACATAATTGAACGCTCACGTTCTTCTCTAAATGCAAATTTCAATGGTTCCCATCCCCATGGAACCGGGGAACTTGTTGGTTCCAACAGCACAATTACGGTAGCTCGTGTTGCTAAAAAGTCGATGTTAAGTGACAAATTGTGGATACATTTGGGGTCACATATACTTTGCTTATATCATTGACAAATATTTTGCACATCAGTTGTACTAAATTAAACAAATTTACTTCGTGTAATTGTTTTGCTTTATACATGATTGGGGCTTAACTAAACCAGTTAACTGCAATGTAAATGACGTCATAATGACGCATTCAGTTTGATACAAAACAAGACACATTGTTTCCTGATAGTATGGACCTTCAAAGACAAAAACAATGTTTAATCCAGTCAATAAATACATTGATTTCCATGAGTAAAATCCATAAAAAATTGGGTTACAAATATTTGAATTATAGTGTAGAAAATAGAAGAATGTTGTAACTTTCAATGTTTGAGAATGAAGTTTTTGTTGACGTCTTTGGTATAGATAGTTCCCCCAACAGACGGCATCTATAGGCCAATGGGCAAATTTTATTTAGCCTTGAGCTGCGTCAACAGTTCTAGCTTTTCGACGCATCCAAGTGGGTCAACGACCAATCATGCGAGGAATTTGATCAAACTCACGCACGTTGTATTTACGCACAACGTGCGTTCAAAAACGCGACTATCGTTGCCCGTAAAGATGGCGGACTTCAACTTGTGTGACGTTAAGTGGGAACTATCGATTGACTTTTCGTCAAGAGAAACAAAACTGTTCTATAGGTTTTGTGTAACGAGAGTTCACTTTGTCGTTAACTGTATAGATGACAACTCTTCAACATGTGTTTTCCCCTTTGACATTGTGCATATTAAAAGTACAAACTGAAATTACGGGTCGTACAAAAGGGTGTAATTGAATACAATGTTTGGAAGACAGTATTGGTTAAAGGCAGTTATGGTACATTGCTTGATACTTATCATCGACAGAACTTTTTTTTTTTCCGTGGTGCCAAAATAATTATATATATAAAAAAAATGAAATGTACAAAATAGTTTCTCAACAAGAGGAATTCAGAACAATGATTTGGCAGCAACATAATAGCAAAAGAAAGAATGCAATTAAATTCTACATCTACATAACGACCTCGCGGGCCTTCTAAAATATAAATATTAATTAACGCTATTTTAAGATAGCTTAATTAAAATGCTACATTTAAAAAATGGACGGATTGTTTCTTAGTGGGCTGAACACAATGCATTAAATTAAATCAATTTTTAAGTCAATACATTTGGGTTGAGCTTCAATATTCATACACATTACTCTTAAATACACATTACTCTTAATTTTACTATTTAAACAGTACAAATAATGACAGGAAGAAAAACAAAACCCAGATAGATTATTTACCCTTGATATATGTCCTTGATATGTGTACATCTATTACTGGATATATTATTATTAATAATAGCCTACTCTTTGTAAAATCTACTCCCTCTAACTAAAGGCACTATCCAGACTCCTGCACAGGGCCTGATTACATAAAGCTGTTTCACATAACAGTTTTGCTATTCAAGCACGGGAAAGCTTTTTTTGCTGAGCAGAAATGGGTTACCTGCCAAACCAACACGTGATATACGTTTGAAAGCGACTGGTTTCCTGATAGTTTTGTGCTCAGCACATGAAAAGTTGTTTAGCAAAATTGTCTGCTTAATAACTTCACGGAATGGGGCCCAAGTCCAAGCTGTGATAACCACGGCGATCGTTTTATGTTAGGAACACATTAATAAAGCCTCGGCTCTGGTTCCGGCTTCAGCTCCTTCCTGCTCCGGCTTCGGTCTCCGTTTGATATTGAAGCACCATGCAAAAAGCATCCTGCTCCGAAAATTGATGATAGAGCCCGAGCCGAAACCGGAACCTAAATGTAGGTTCGAAAAAATGCCCCATGTGTCTTATCATGTTGGTAAGTCATTGCGTCACATGCGTTTGTATCCGACTCTCGCCCAAAGTTTTTGAAACTTCCGGCTACAAAGCAGGCATGCGTTTGTTTGTAAATGCTACCCCCTAAAAATCACCCAATTCATCGTACGAAAGCGTTTCTCATGCCATAAACTTTTAGTTCTGAGAAGACTTTAGTCTTTGAAGAACGTTTGGAAAAGCATAGCCCAATTATTGAACTATTCTTGCTTAAATCCTCAACGAAAAACTAGCTCAAAGCAACTCATTATGGGCTTCTGATAATCAGTGGAGCCAGTTTCTGTGGAATACGTCACACTTACGAACAGGATAACGATTTTTAACTAGTTCACTGCCGACTTGTTTAGATCACTGCTTAAAAAGCAACAGGATAATGAGAGTTATTACCCAGGTTATCACCCAGACACGATTGTCTCATGAGAAAAAAACAAAACAAAATACTGTCTTAATGAATTATTCATTTTGCATTAATAGAATTAGCATATAATTAACATGTACATAATAATGAACAGACTAAAATAATGAATGGCTCGGATTATTGTAAGTACACTTCAGGTGGTTTGATTTATACACTTAAGTTGAAAAGAGACATTATTTCAAAAAATAAAGCAAGACATCATTCTTGAACGAAAGATATACTCTATTCTTGTCACATTAACAGCTTCCATTCTTCCTTAACCTGGAACACTTGAGGTTAATAATCTTTCTGTGAAAAACCGAAGGAAAAGTCGCCACAATGACACAGTGTGACCAAAACAACATTGTTATACGATTGTGATTCCTTATTCATGAACTATGTGCCAATTTGATCAAGCCTGCACACTCTAACCCCCACACCCGGAGTCAGAACTGACCCAAAACCCAGGGTCCCAGGGGAACCTGGCTCATTTCTGTTTCATTTTGACCAAGAATCTGCGTCAATGTGACCCGTAATTTGGTTAAAATCTATCAATTTGACCCGGGTTGGTTTCGGGTCACTTTGACACCAGACTCCGGGTCAAACTGACCCCAAACTTGAATCAGCCACCCCCCCCCCCCAGGAACAGGGCTGTGGGTTGAAGCTGACCCGGGAGTTTTTAAGAGTACAAACGTACGTTGTCCTGCTCATACGGAGCGTCCCCCTAGCGCAGTTTCTATTTTATAAGACGCTGCTTACTGTAAGCAAACCAAATGGCACGCTATCTATGGTCAGCGGTTCTTGTAAGCCGAATGAGTGACGCAACAGTGCAAATCCTCTGTGAACGCGCACACGCGCTGTCAAATCGTCGCGATCTTATATGAAATACATTTTTCGCAAGTCAGCAAAGAAATATTTGTTTACCAGTAAACAGCTTTATAAAACTGGGTCCGACTTCGAAAAGTTTGTTTAAAAAAAACTTTTTTATAAGAGTTTTTTTTTCTTCAGGAACACAGGATATATTTCCTTCAAAGTTCCAACCATCCCTTTGCACACGTTATCAAGTACTGTAGTCTGAAATGTGTCACAGTTTTATCTCAGTATACTTTATACACACTCCCAGTCAATGTTCTAGTTTCTGCACACAGTTTCTGTCCAGAACATTTCTTTTGCATAGTTTCAGATACAACAAAAAAATGCAGCAAGTGTTCACCAGGAACAGAAAAATGCACTTATTATTATATGATTAAATACGTCATGAATATCTTATTTTTGAGTGAATACATCTTAATCTGAATATTATTGAATATGCATTAACTGTCTGAACCATTGCTGGGGGATTATGAAAGACGATTTCCCAGTAATTGACCGATTTCTGATGTGCACATATTTTTTTACAGGTTTTTATTTTTCAACATCTTGCCAGAAACGGCAGAGTCAAAAAGCTCAAGGATGAATTTCAACTAACAGAAAACCTCTATGTAGGGAATTCTAATACATGTTGATCAATTATGGTTTAATGGCAAGGCGTTTATTGCCCGTGCATAGTACTGTATTTTCAAGTGCCGGTATAAGTGCCTTGACGTCTATATTTTGAAGCCTGTCATTTAGACGCTCATAAATATTTATGAACAAAAAAGTAACGATCATAAGCACATTGGTTTTTACAGATCAATCTATTCGGCTCATGAATGTTAATGAATCTGGACGCAACGGAAATGAATATTCATCTATTTATGAATGAGGTTTTGAATATATTTTATGAACGACACCGTCATTCTTTCCCATGAGGCATTGGAACATATCCCCAGGCACATTAATGTTCATCATTCTGAAGACCTCTTGAATAGTCATAGAGTGGTTTCCCCAAAACCAGAAAGAACAAATATAGCTTTAAAATTTTTGTAAAATACAACATAAAAAAAATCAAAATAAAAATTTTCATCACCTCATGATTGACTCTTAAAGATATCCCTCAGCGAATGGGACCCATTTTTCCCACGAACAATCGTTACAGTTCAAATAGGCCAACCAAGGCCCATTTTCATGGAGTCGCTGAAGAAGCTGCATAACCAGTTGTCTTGCTAAGCAGAAATGAGCAGGATACCAGTGACAAATTGCGCGCGTACGTGTGTCTGTCTTCCATCCACGGTTGTTGTGTTCCCGCGAGGCAAATGCTGGAGAAGAACTTCCCACATTTCTTTGTTGTTACATGTTTCAACTTTATTGGGTTCGCATAGAAATAGTTCATGTGTGATGGTTATCATCGCGTGAGGGGACTAGTGTTAGCAACTTTGAGCAGGTTGACCAATCAACAACCAGTGACCAGTCACGCTAACGCTTCCAGTTATTGGAGTGAAACCTGAGTGTCCAGATACGAAAAGGCACGCAAGACAAACTAAGAGAGACCGAGTTAACAACTGAGCAGCCGTGGTCATGCTTGTTTTCCCAACAGCAAAGGATACAGAAAGAATTTCAGATCACGTGGATGTTAGACTGTCCCCCAAGTCTCTCCCGCTCTTATAGAAAAGACGAAAACAAAGTGTGTTACATCCGCTCACAGACTTGCTGGGCAGTTTGCGCCGCTGGGAACTGGGCTTGGTAGATGTTGGACGTGCTGACCGGCAAGGCGGCCTGCTGCTGGATGGCCGGCTGGCCTGTCTGTGGCACTTGGTACTGGAAGGAGGCATTGGTGGGTGACGTAGGCACGTAGGCCGCCGGACTGGCTGCGTACGCATACTGGTCGATGTTGGCTGCGTTTTGGTGCTGGTGGTACGCCGCATATGCGCTCGAGTAGTCCACGTAGCTCTGGCCCCCCTGGTGCTGGTAGGAAGGTGCTGCTGGTACGTAGTAATGTTGAGGGTAGACGTACTGAGCAATCAACCTGTAGCGGGAGATACCCAAAAGATGGAAAGCATTTTTAGTACAAAGTCCTACAGTTAGCATATTCATCACCCAATTAGCATATTCACCACACAATAAGCATATTCATCACACAATTTGTATTTTGGGATGCTAGTCGTACCCATTCACTAAAACCACTGGTTCTAATTCTCAGAAACACCAAAAGCTCATGGGGAGAGAGAGAAAGTCCATCACAATGGTGTCTCTGCAAACCTCACATGATCAAAATGTGCTTAAAACGCTACTCCCAGTTGTACTTCTCGTAGTCTAGAAAGTTTGACTTTCTCTCTGCACCCGCTAACCGTTATTCGGTGTTGTTGTCCGTGCCATTGCACGCATTTGTAGGTTGTAGTTCAGCAAATCTCCGTACTCGTAAAAAAAAAAAGGTACTCAAACTCTGATAAACATTTTATTGATCAGTTTATTATCAATCAATCAGATTGACTTTTTTTTTTCTTTTTCTTTTTTGCATGAGCCCACCCGGCGAGTTTTTATTACTTCACGTCATACCTCCTATTGTCAAGCCGTGCTAGGGGAGCGCAATCGCTCATCAAGCTCGACCGTCGCGCTTGGTTCAAAAACACCCGTCAGTGAACTTGAACTCGAACGAAAAAAAATAATAATAATGAATGAGCGCAATATTGAAAGGTATGACGTAAATACAAATGGGGTTAACGATGCGTTGGTCGACGGCCCATACAGGGCAAAATGTTCTCTATAGTCAAAACTCGCGGACCAAATCGACAGTTTATACTCGCACTGGGGGGAAAAACAAATTAGCAGGCCCTATACGTCGTTGCTGCTTCAAGCACATCGCTTGGAGTTAATAAGCAGAGTTCTCCAAGCAGAAACCATAAAATAATTGATGTATATGTTTTAACCATCTTATTTTCGCTAAGCAAATAATGCAACAAGCAACTACATTGCCACAGTTCTAAAATTTACACAACGGGTTATGTCAAATGTAGACACCGAAAAAAAAATCAACATTATTTTACACCATGAGGGTGTTAAAATAACACGAATATTTGCCAACACAATTAAATTTGTGCTATTTTTAACACCATTATGATGTTAAATGTGATTCGCTCTTGGGTGTCTATATGTGGCAACACCCACGGTGTCAGTTTTAACACCACAGTTTTTGCAGTGTAGTCCTTCTCAGAGCTTCCCTGGAATCACAGGCTCCAAAAGTCGAGTTCATTCACTCAGCTCAACACTTTATTAACTCTAAGCACAACAAATCTGCATGCGAGGCGAAAGATATACTTTGCATTTTACAAAGCGCCACCTGTGACGTTGTAAAAACATCTGGTTTTTGTGTGTGTTAGAAGATGAAAATACAATCGACGAAAATATTTTCTTTGGAATAGTTTTTTTTTTTTAGTATTCAGCAATTTTGGTATTCCACCAAGTAAAGCTGTAAATTTCAATCACACACACAAACAAAAAGGTGAAACCTACGAGATGTAATCGTTGTTTTATAATATACTTGCCAATTCGCGTCAAGCCCACACCTTCCCGCTCGGCCAAGAGTTGGTGCCCTACTAGTTTATGATCTTGAATTTATCAGACCCAGGCCAACGCGGTATCATCCGTAAATTCCCATTTCAATGCACATTCCTTCGAAAGCACTTAATGGTGATGAACATAATGATGTTTTATCGCAACTTAAAGCCCTTAAATTCCCTCGCCTTTCGATTGACGATCCACAAAATATCCTGCCGACAATGAGACGCTGCGGGCGTCCCAGTAGCGTAATAATTCTTTTGTCGAGGGGGATATCACGCAACGTGTACACAAAAGAGGAAGAGTCCTTCAAAATGTCGAAACACTCAACAAACTGTGAATTTCCCTCTCCAAATTTGTCAAATATTAAATATTAAAGATGCCAGATCCGACTTTTGGCCGAAATCATCCGAACATTTAGATTTATACGTTTTAAAATACCGGTAACAATTTGTATGTCACTTATTAGACTCTTCGATATGACATTCTTAGGGTCTTGAAAATATACCAATATCGTGGTGCAGCCATCTTGATTTTCTCCCATTCAAATCAATGTAACCCAAAACCGAGGCTGGAAAGAGAAATAGACTGGTTCCCTTTTGTAGAATGAATACTAGCATTCATTGCTGGTACTGGATACAAAGGAACATGACCAAGCTGGTGGCAGCATGATAAAGGTACATTTGCATCCATACCTTTCACGAAAGGAGAAATCTATGAAATGCAAATTGATAATTGTGTTTTTCAAACCGCTTTCTGAACTCCAAATTCGCATTGCCTTAGCCCCGCCCCGCCACCCAAACGTCCACGGTTGTAGTACAACCACGATTGCACTCTTTGAACCTTTCTTGGTCACTTACTTTCCATTTCTAGGTAACGATTTAATGGCGCAGCAGGATAATTTTCAACATCTAATTATCGATATTGTTGTCGTCCGTGGCGTCCAAAGGCATTGTGGTCTTTACATCGGCCGGAGAATGGTCTGACATCCTTCTGCAGTGCACACGGAAACGTCATCAGGGGATGCTAGGTTGATGACGTGGGGGTCATAGGTCAAAGTGTCGTATTATTATTTATAAGAGGGACAGAATAGCGTTGGTTGAAATGAGCCGTAGCTTCATGGCTGAGATGTCTTTAAAATATTCCCCAGTACCGCAATAGACTATCCCTATACTATGTTCATTATCCATAATGATCTATGAGCCAGTTACAGTAAACTACATCAGTTTGACACGCACTTCAACTCTTGCCTTTGTTGCGTGAAAAATAAAATCCCTCCAAAGTTGTATGCGATTGTGTCATCACCAAGTCACCAAAACCCCCACCGGCGTACGGATAGGGGTCTGCTATTATTTTCCTGCGACACCAAGATCACATTCGCTATTGTTGGACAATCATACACTTAGTAATTTATTGCCGAAAGTCCCAAAGTGTAAGTAAATGTTTTCCCCCCTTCGATTCGGTGCACTCTGTTTCACACCAGACCTGCTGACAGCCAAGAGCGGAACAACGGTGGATAATAAATAGCTTAACAATTTGTGTGTCCCCTAAAGCATTGCTTACTTGATGAACTGTTCCACACCTCCCCCCTCCTACCCCCCCCCCTAAACAAACTTTGACAATATTGTACTTCATAGCTGACATGTATGCCCACGCCACACCTCAATCTACACCTGCTCATGGAGTAGAACGTTCATTCCGGCCCTCTACAGTTTCAACGTGGTATATAAACACATCCTGCAAACCCTTGTCTGTTGAAAATGTTAAAGGTAGTCACATTATCGAGAGGTAAAAGAAGAAAAAAAAAACCGCTCTCTCGGGAATTTTGTGCACGTCAGTATAAACGTGCTTCGTATTTCGATTTGAAATCTGAACCTTTCAGATAACAAATCAACAGAATCAAAGCGTTACATCTTATGTGCTTTTTTAATGTTTGTAGTAATGTCGATGTTGTTAATATAATTGTTATATTTACACGCATTGTTGGAAAGATGTGTTAAAAGTATAATATATATAATAGTTCACACAGGTATACTTCGAAATTGTGTGGTTTTCCTTGCATTTCGTGAACTATAACGGTTTGTAAGAACCAAACCTTTGACTCCACAAAATGGCGGACCGTGTTAGTTCAACAAATCACTGTGCTTCTTGAATACTTTCGAACATGCTAACATACCTCTGGTTCCAATTTTGTTTTAGCCTTTTCGGATGTAACATGCACTCACTTAAGTTATACCATCATCGAACTGCGAGCTAACTTTTGAACCTTTATAAGTCAGCACAAAACTTCCACAGTGACAAAAAATAAATAAAAAATGTGCCAGCACATTTAATAATGATAACAAAACCCCTACTCAAATCACGCCTTAAGCTGTGCTAAAAGCCACACGGTTCTGGGGCAGGTAAAAGGAGAATCGTGACACTGAAAAAACCCATGGGGATCAAACTGAAAGGGTTCAATAATTGTATTTATTTTAATATGGTTGTAATATTCACTGACACAGCCGGCAGCGAGAGTACGTCAACACCCCCTGTGGGAGAATTAGCCCGGTTGTACGGCTGAAGAAGGAGAGGGCTGGTGTTAACGCTTAGACTGGGATGAGTGCCGGGCCCAATTTCATGGCTCTGCTAACCGTAAGCAGAAGAATCGGTGCTTACGGAAGCAGGGCATTCCGCGCTTACGTCAAGCGTATTTCACGGGTTAGCAGAGAATTGTTACTTGTGCGCGTGCGTACTCTACGTTACTATAGGCATTCTTCGCTTTTATACACAGCTAGCACAGAAATTCGGCGCTTGCAGAGTAAGCGGAGAATGGTGATCGTAAGCGCTGAATTCGGCGGTAAGCAGAGTTCACTCTGAGAACTGCTGGGTCAGCAATTGACCCAGGTCTGGGTCCCGTGGGGGACTGACCCATTTATGAGTCAGTATATGACCCGAAACCTGAGTCAAAATAACCCTGAAATGGGCCAAACTGACGCAGACTCTACCCGATTCCGGGTAAGCTTGACCCGGAAGTTGATCAGGCCCTCTCGGACCCAGAAGCAGGGTAAGTTCTGACCGTCCAGAAGTTTTTGTTTAGAGTGTCAAGGGAGCAAATCACAATTTATCCAATCACCTGTCCGGTTTACTCATGAGTACACTGTGCTTCTGGAAAATACAAGAGCGATTACCAATTTTTCTTATAATATTTCTTAGATTTTTGTCATTTTACCAGATGGAGCATAACTGGTAACTTTGACGTGTTCAAAACGGGCGCAAATTTTGATCCGGAAGAAAGTGTTTCTTGACACTTGCATACACCATTACTGCCAAAACTGCCCGGGTGGAAACATTGATCCGGAACATCGTGTGACCGGATCCATTTTTCTCGGATCGGCCTGACCCGGATCAGACTCTGCAACTGAGTCCGGAACAAATTCTGCTGTGAACCGAAAAATGTCCCCGAAATGGACCCTGCCCCCCGCAGAAACTGCTTCCGTGTCAAGTCTGACCCGAGCGTTTACAGAGTGTGCGAAGTCGTTAAAGAGCAATTTTCCTGCGCATTATTGGAATGCACTTTATTAAAGCCCCCCTGTTTTTGCGGTTGTTATCGATGCCGGACCTTCCCTTTAAAAGGTTCGATTGACTCAGTGTTTTTTGCGCGGCATTTTCTTCTTCTACGGGAGAGATGGCCTCTGTTGAGCAGGTTAAGTAGACAAACATTAAATTGCAAAGAGCATGAGCGAAATATGACGGACTGGGGAATGAACGTGCGGACTTCTAAATGGTGGAAACCTCGCATGGGGTTTGGGCGAGGCATCAAGCTATTAACCTTAATACTGCGCAAAACCGTCTGTGTGCAATGTCATAGTTTGCGTGACGACATGTACATGATCGTATTCCCAGGGTAGGCCTAAAATGTTTTATCAGCGCTCATTGGCTTGCCCTGGTGGAAAGGTACATTACGTGTGTATTTGCGCGCTGGGTATCGTGTATTTCAAAAACGAACCACCTATCACAAAAAGAGGGCTTTTCTGGCTGACAAGATACCACACCGGTCATAAGGGGACATTGTACCTTTAGTGTCAAAATTTCCACACAAATTCAAGAGTTATTAAAAAATAACAGCTGAATGAGTTATGAGCTATGCCCTCTTTCTACATATCAAAAGTTGATAAAAGTCAGACAATGCAACCTCCTTTATAAATATAAGATTTTGTGTTCTTCCATTGGGCTGTGTACAGATCGTGCCTGCATGTCCAAGATCCGTGGCTCTTTTGAATAGAGAAGCTATAGGCAAAAAAAATAACCATTCCTTGGATAGTATCGATTTAATGTGAGTCTACTAAAAAATTGTATGATAGTACATGTTTATTGTTTGTTTGTTTTTTGAAATTGTTTTTTGAGAATAGAATCTGTATATTTCGTATCGGTTCATCATCGACGTGGCAATTTCTTTTGTAAGAACTAAAGGACTGGTGAGAAAAACAATGCCATTAAAAATATGCCTCGAGGGACGGGCTACACGTATACGTCTAGACGTCTTTAAACAAAGACCTGTGAACTTTGCAAGAGTTAGCTGTACTCGCCTGTGAGTTTTTAAGAACTGACTTGGTCAAAAGAAAAGGGGGAAAGAACGAATTCGAGTATATGACAAACACAAACATTGATAACAAAACTGTGTCTAATGGCGGAGAGCATTGTATACACACGCGGGATTGGGTGTACACAGGCCTAGCCTCTATGGTGACACAAAGAGCCTATGAAATATTATTAGAGCGGAATGAGGTTGCTATGGAGG
>CM021539.1:7088337-7103946 GCA_010994315.2 Pisaster ochraceus | reverse complement strand
ATATCAGCTCTGTTTGACAAAGACAACACACCCCGAATCCTCCAAAACAGGAGCTTCTTCAAAAGTCGAGTAGCAATCAGGGGATGTTTCAAGTTGCGTGACAATGACGGTTCAGGTCGGAGTGACTGCTGCCTTACAAATTGACACTCCAGCCAGTCAAGCTGCCAGAGCGGGACATTAGTGGGGGGAAAATGGGTTATCGCACGGCGGACAAAGGACGAGCAAACACTCGCAATCAGAACGGAATGATAACAGAAATCCGTGGAAGAATACGCGTGCTCCAGACAGGGCTTGGCAACACAGTGACTGTGTATGGAGTTTTTCTGTGTCAATACCGTCCAGAATGCAATTTGGGTTAAAATTATGGTGCTGTGTACAGAATAGGTCTTACACCACCTTGTGTGAGGTGATAAAAACGAGGTTGTGATTGGTGCTGCAGTAGCTGGTAAATATAATTTGATATGCCATAATTGCAGGGCTACAATCATCGAGGATGGGAAAGAAAAAGGGGGGGGGGTCCATCCTGGTGTTAATGGTTCGCCCGAGAGTTCTGCCTAACTTGTTTACAGGCTTCAAGAGGAGTAGGGTGAAAACCTTGTTTTTCTTTCACATTAACACAACGACAGGTCTTTACATGGATTGAAAAAAAAACAAAAAACACAACAACACACCGTGTGTGTTACCATGGTGGTACAACACACCCTGTTACTGTGGTTGAATGACACTTCAACATCTAAACTAAAAGTTTCCCCCGGCTCACCCTGGACGGTCCAGGCCATTTAGCTCGCTTTCATAGTACCCTTGGTTTCGTTAACCGAAATACAAAATTATAGTGACATATCATTATTGAGTATTGCTCAAAAGACCACAAGCAGATTCCCCATGTAACTTGCCTCGGGGAGGCGGCAAAGTCCGTCAAACCGCTTTGAAGTCGTTCAAAAAAGTGGGCACACAGAGAAAACAGTTTTATTTACATTTTACATTGTGCTGCACTTCTATTTTTCAAATCATATTGTGAAAGCGCCGACCCAGGTGTTATTTATGCTTCGAATATGACCGATTGGACTGGAGTTGACTTTTTCAGAAATCACTGGGGTTCAACGACATTAAACACATTGCAAAAGGTTAGGGGCCTACTGCAGGGAATCTGTACATTTCTAGAGTCTAGAAAAGGGTAAAAAAGAAAGAAAGATGTTTTGTGCCTGTATTTTCCCAGTTCCATTTTGCCCCCAAACAGTGACGCATTTTTGTTGTGTATTTTCAGCCCTTTCGGAACCATATTCTGATGAGATTGAGCTGCTACTGCTTTGGATTGCAATGCATAGGCCTAGTGTAATTGCCACGTTCACTGGTGAAGGAGTTAGCTACATTCAGTAAACATCCTCAGTCTTTTATAAAAACGGTTGAATTCTTTCAAACCCATCATCTTCAGTGGATTTGGTCACTGACATTATAAGAGCCCCGGCCCTAAATGTGACCCCTAACCCTGTAGCTAAATGTGGACGATTAAGGTGTTTTAAGGTACGTTTAGGGCCTGGGCTCCATTTAGGTTCAAGGTTATGACATACCCTTAGGTCTAAACTACATTCAGGTACGAGGTACAACATTTGGGCTAAATCTAGGTACGCGCAACATTAAGGTACAATATTGGGGTTCGTCAGGGCTACATTAAGGTAAAAGATTGGGTCTACGTTCGTGTTTGGGCTAACTGGGTCTCAAACTACATTTAGGGGCCGCACAAACGTTTAAACTTTAGGCCTACTTAGATTGTTTTGGTGTGCAAAATCGTGGGGTTTCTACCTCCAAACTTCAAGAAGGTAATGTCTACTGCTGTTTGGCGCCTTCTCTACATTTTTTGACAGCAACTAAGCCTTTGCAACAATGCATCAATCCCGTTTCTGATCGGCAAAGTAAACACAGCACAATTTGTTCGAAGCAATTGTAAAACACTCCACTTTCCCCGAAGAATGTGTTCCGCGTCTACATGTAGACGAACACAGCGATTTGCATGAATCAAATAAACAGGAGTGACCCGTAATGACCATTCGTTCAACAGGAAGTCAACACTGTGGCCACTTCAGCCCACTTCTCCATATATGGTCAGCCTCATGAAACACTTCACATATAATTATACGTAAAAAGGCCTTGGCAAAGGTACATGTACTGTGTGGCTAGTGAGAAAGACAGCAAAGCTGCCAAGGTTACTATTATACGATTAAATGCACAATGACAGCTGTGAGTACGGTCAAGTTTGCAACCTCGTACCACCACGTGGCGCAAAATAATTTCCCTCTTGATACAAATGAAAACTACTCATTTACTAATGCACACACTGTCGGTAATTCCTTGGGTACGGATGAGTCAAGTAAGAACATAAAACATGTATAAACGTTTTGAATAAAGACTACGCTTCTGTATGTTGACTTAAAACTGCACTAAATTATTTGGCTGTGTGCCCGTGATTTCACTTATGTAAATGATTACTTCACCTTTTTAAGACCAAAACAAAAAGGAGAGTTCTTGGAAATTGAAGGGTTGAACCATCGATACGAGTTTCACATCTATCACTCACACAAAAACTCCAGTGAAAATAAATCACAGCGGCATTAATTCCCTTTTCTGACATTTAACCAACAGTATTGAGTTACGTCTACACGATCGCTGCACTGGCAACACTATGACCTTAAACATGTCCCTCGTTAATTTGTGCTATTAAAATATCGCTTGTGTTTTTTCAAGACCCGTGTTTCTTACTTTCTTTACTATCAATGGAAAAGACGCGGGGGAGAAGAAGGATGGTGCGTATTATAATTATAAACAGCATTGGTCGTTACTCATTCTATGCCGTTTTACCACATCTGTGATAAATGACAAGCATTGACCACGTTGATACTTCTTTTCCTACTTTTTCCCGGGAATGTAACCCCCAAAGTATACGTAAGGTGAAGTCGGTATTTTCTTAGAAATTACCAGCACTTTATAATTCCAAATACCCATGAGTTATAGCTATTAAAGGTAGGATCTTTGTTTTTTTGTTTTTTTCTGTCAACGCAATGCCAATTTATAGGCAAACTTATCAAGCAAGCTGCAATAAAAGTCACCGAGTATCAAAAAACCCGTCACGACGGTATTTTCATCAAGAATAGACCTTATGCATTGACGTCATCCATCCGCCATCTTAGAGGTAAACCGATGATGTAACAATGGAAACGCACAAATTTTAAATTCAGAATACATATTTATATAAAAATTTAAAAAAAATTGCTCCAAATCCTGTCATTCTGAATTCTTTTATATTTTAAAGCGTCTCCAACTATATAGGCCGTTTTTGAAACCAAAGTTCCAGGCTTGGGCTACCGTCCGCCTGATCAAAAGTGATGTACAACTTCATAACTGACAGGGCCCAAGCCAGAGCCTGAAATCCTAACCCGTGGTTTCGAAAAGGTCAAATCACAGACTATTGAGGTTGGAGCCAAACAAGAACGAGCATGACTGAATAGCAGGTATGCAACTAAAAATGACTATGGTGGGCCTTACATATTAAATGTATATACACGATTATAAAAATATGCTACTAATGCCATCACTGTTCATTATAATTCCTGTGCGCGGCCGGACCTTGCAAATGAAGTTCAACCTCTCCAAGGTTGGAATTGAGTACCGCGGGTTGGGAAAATGTTAACGATTTCATTCAAACAAATCCAATGAATTATGACAAGTGGCTGGAGAAAAATACTACAGATTTCAGCAAATAACCGAGATAAGATGACCTTTCTCCCGCCACGAATGTATATTCAATCAACATTCTACACGTGTACTAAGTACCCAGCTTCTGACATGACTTATTGTTCGGCAATTTTTTTCGGTATGATATTATAAGTGGATGGCGTAGGCATCTGGCACGAGACTGTATTAACCAACAGAGATATAGACGTACATGGTTACCTCATCAGGATTGTTACTACACTTGACATTATCCCCCACACTCCATCCTATTATGTACCCGTGTCAAAGGTCACAGGTCAAATTCCTATCACTGCTTGGGTGTATGATGTAGCAATAATACCTGAGATGTATAAGTGTTTATATACGCCTGAAGCATGGAGCTGTCTTGTGTGTGTGTGTGTGGTGCATTCTGTGGGGCGCGTATGGGTTGTTTGTGCAGTTTACACCCATACGGGATCTGAGCAAAGGCAACATGGGTGTGTAGCCCAAGTGCCACGTTATCCTCCAACTCAATTGACTCTCGCCTTGCTGCAGCCAGCCCAGCGGTTCTACAACCCTGGCTGATCTAGTTGGCAAAGAATGAGCATTAAATCCAGGGAATAATTCTACGTCCCAAAATTGATAGCTTCACCACAGGCAGGGGCACAGCACAACGTGTCGGCATCAATCAGCGGAGAGATTTCCATCCCACTTCTGACGGAATTCCCGTCTAAATTGGACTCAAATCTCTAGCCACGTGCCGGCTGAATTGCCTTATTTGGTAAGAAACAGTGAGTGATAGAGTTGAAAGCATGCCTGTAGCTACAGCAGGATGGCTGTATACACACACACACACATAAAAAAAAAAAAAAAAGCTTGTGTGTGGGTTGTTGATTGGGATGCTTCGGATCCAGAGCAATTGGCACAGTTTGTGGCCGGCAGGAGGAGGGTTAAAAAAAAACCGAAAGGGAATGCAGGCCTCTGACTGTGGGGAGCGTAATTGTGGCTTACGACAGGGCCGGTCCAGGCCACGTGGATGACGCACAGTATATGATACCCGGCTCGACGGGGGGAGACCGGAGTCGTAAAGGGCAAGCGTGCGCCGGAGCAATTCGCGGCCTGGCAGGGGGAGCTGTCATCCTTCGGGGGTCACGGCCAGTCAAGTCGTGTGTTTGTGGAGATGGGACGGACTGGAAGAAGAAAAACAAGAAAAAAACAACCCAACAACCTCGGTATCATCAGGCTCATGAAAATGCTGCTGTACGACTATGAGAGGTTACGAAGAATCGGGGCACTGGATGATGGAGTGGGGATCAAGTTTAACGACCAAAACAAAACAAGAAGTGTCCTTTGTTTCATGAATGCTTCTGCAGACGGTTTTCAGATCGGTTCTTTTATGATGGTGGTGCCGCTCACTTAAACTGATCGGTTCAATATTCCCTTTTGTGTGTGCGTGTTTATTATGCGTACTTGGGAACGTGTTCCGTATGTGTGGTCTGATGGGGGGAAACGCTTTGAGTGCAAAAATGTTTAAAGACATATCGCCGCGGCGTACAGACGCAACATTTTGGTTTCTTAGCGCCAGGGGTGAAAGTCATTGGTGACCAAAGACCAAAAAAAAAAAAGAAGAAGCCTGAAACTAGGATCCAAAGTTTAGGAGGTATGTTGAATTGATGGCACTTCCACATTTTCGAAACCAATAGGGTTTTAGAATTCACAGAGGTTTTAGGAGCAGTGTCCTCAGCACTATAGAGAAGTAGATCAAAGAGCAAGATTTTTTGTTTTACTTCAACAAATTAACGGCTGTTTTTTTTTCTTCACCATCCTGACATTAGAAGTGTAAATTCATATACAAGTCTGAAACTTATCAACCCTGTTGCACAAGCCACCCTTCTCCTCTACAAGAAAGTTTGAATAGGTTCCGGCACAAGTGTAATGTGATTCTATTTTTCTAAGTGAACACTCTTTTTTATTATGTATCCAATCGAAATGTCCACTTGACTTGAAACTTTAAGAAGTTGTCTGTGTTTTGTTTGACATTTTATAAAGCGTGCATAATGTAATCAGGCATGTAGCTTTAACGAAGTTCAATTATTGGTCTCGTGCCATTAATGCCGTACATGAATCGCACAGTGCGGGAACATGACGAAGCTTTTATTGAGCACAATGAATGGAAATGTCAACATGTTGACTCCGGCGGGTCTGTCTCATTCCAACGTAATATCCCCTCTTGCTTTTGGTTTATATTTCACAATGGATATCTTAACATGACCAGTTCATGTTGAAATGATTGATTTTTCATATTAAACGCCTTGCCATTGTTACTGTAAATGTTCGACTGCTAGCAGTGTGGTGTGGCGTGTCGTGGCCGAGCGGTTAAGAGCACGGAACTGAAGCTCTCGTGTTTCAGCAGAGTGCGTGTGGGTTCGAGTCTCGGTCGTGGTGTCTTTGAAGCAAGATACTTGCCAATATATGCTTTGTGCATCGGATGGGACATAAAGCCATAGGTACCGTATACTGGGATTGGATAGTGCAATACATACGTTAAAAATGTGATGCCCCGTTAGTTAGAGCTACACACCGAGTTACTGCTGTGTTTGCGCCTGTGCACGAAGCGCAAGACATTTCCCCCCTTTAATTAAATTTACACCGTTGCTGTTTCACCAGCGACTCCCTTTCAAAATGACAGCAGCCTTATCTAACTGCAAAAGATCCCATCCATTAGGATGGTGCCGGCTATCGTATTACATTCGTATTATGATTTATCGCAGGTCTCAGATACAAATTAACCAGATAGTCGCGCCGAGGACACGGAGAACAACATCTCATATTGCTTTGACATTTAATAAGTTGGTTAAAGGTGTACACATTGTGGTTTTTCAATGCTAATAAACATCATACAGTGCACTTAAAGCTCCAGGTAATTGTCATACACCAGCACCCGCACTGCGTATAAACCTGTGGAAGTTTAAACTCAACCGGTCATCTGAATCACAACTCTGGGTCACTTCTGGGTCACACTGGGACTTGACCTGGGTCATTTCTAGGTCAGTTCTGAATCCGGGTCAGTTCTGACCTGGGAGGTTTTGGAGTGTTCTTGCAGAATCTCACCGTTTCCATTTTGCTGGTACAACATGAGATTTTACTTATTTTGAGGAGTACAAATCTACATATATAGTATGTGTCTATGTTTTATAAATACTATTGTGTAATGGGTTTTTAAAAATTATTACTAAGTTCTGCTGTTGTATTAATAATTGCCAATGCATTATCCAACGCAAGTCCGGCTTTATTGGAGTTTGCTTCCACTCGAATATTGGGGTATTACACCAATTTGTGCGTGAGGTGGAACTAAAATGTTAATTGAAACGAACTGAATGCGGCTCTTCTGCTCTCATAGGTTTGTGACAATCGACTCCAACAGTTCATGAAGTGTCACCTAAAAAAAAAAAACCCACACACACATGAAAAGACGTGTGTGGATGGGTTAACGTGCATGATTGAATGAAGCTGCAATAATCCATCAGAATTGCTTTGCAAAAAAAAAAGAGAGGGGGAAACAGTAGATCCTAATAGTATTAAAAGGCCATGCCCCTGAAGATGACAGGAAAGATGAATAATTGATGGCCGCCGTTACAAGTTCCACCCTGAATCGTTCCGAGCAGTGTCACTGACCACATGTTCAACTGGTGATGTGACCGAGTTTGAACGAATCAATTTAGACATTAATATTATCGAAAGCTCCTGTGATTTAACGCCTATCAAGTCGCTCCAGTTTGTATTTTTGTTTCCACGAAAGCTACTTGGATAAACAGTTGGAGGTGTTGAACCAAGTCCATTGAGAGTTTCAAATACAAACGTTTCCACAACACGAGGAAAACACCACCCCACCCCCGTCCCTTAAGGAAAACAAGGCAGTTTACCTCCATTTTGAGGGACACATTTTTTTTAAAGGAAGCAGTTTGTATCGTTAAATCATGGTTAAAGGTATTACCGGATTGGTATAAGGATAAAAAAACATCCTTGATTTAATTTTAGTTTGACAACTTACTGATTATGAAGTGGCATACTACAAGAAACATGATTTATTTGAGGTACTATTATGTTCCTCTAAAATAAAGTCATATTCGCGAAAAAAAAGAAAAAAGAAAGAAAAGACTGTAACTGAAAACCTAACAAAACACAACAGCTGACTTCGGTTGTTACAATCAGAGTTAGGGATTTTAGTTATATAATTTCTCCTGACTCACACAACAAGCCCAAATATTCATAGTTTTTTTTTCTTCTTCATGTTTATGGTTGATTGCACAAAACATAAACACTGTCTGCGACTACTTCGTCAGCTCCACCAATCCTATATATTACCTTTAAATTACACAATTTGGGGAAAGTCTATTACTTGAAATTACTCAAATGACGACACCCGTTGCTGTTCTCCATTTTTACGGCAAATGTGGAGTGGAAAACTATCCTAACAAATAAAGTCATTACACACAGTAATGGTTAATGTCTAACAAACCACGGATTGAATAGACTACCCGCAGAGAGGGGCATCCCGGTGGGATTAACTTGCTCCAAGCTCATTCAATCCACTTCAATTCGAACGGCTCTCTTCTGCCCATTGACCGAAGCTGGTCACTTCGAACTAACCTACAGGAGATCGAAGAAACGGCCGCGAAACACGTTTCGGAGGCCTTGGAGTTTCTTTTTAAAACAAACTCTTATGCTTTACACCGCATTCAATTATTCATAAACAAGGTTCTAATCTGACCAAGGAACTGCCAGCTTACGGCTGAGCCTTTAAACAGTACATGACAATGGCGAACAATGTGCCTTCCCCCGGTGAGACGACAAACAAGGGCTTTGTGTTGCCAGCTTCGATGTGTCTGGGAGAGCAATTGATCAATAGTAATCGATGCAGATGGCTATTGTCGATTAGAAGAGTACACCTGACCAGAGAAGATAAAACTGCATCAGATCCGGGGCGATATTGATGATCAGGAATCCAGAGATCCACGGCCAACCCATAACACCAAACTGTTTAATAACCATCCCGCTGGATGTTCGTCTACGTTATTGGTATTTAATGGCCCCCAAAAAGAGTTCACTGAAAGGCATGAAAAGACATAATCGGTTTTTGAAGAGCAGTTCCAATGCAACTCTCCGGTATTAAAAAAAAACAACACACCACACAATCAACCTGTGAAAATGTCATCAGGTTTTTGATGTGTTTGGTCCTTGAGTTTTTTTTTTTTTGCACGTACAGAATGCACTCAATCTAACGACGTAAATTGGCAATAATATGAGAAACCGAAAGTTTGGTCGACACGTGAATGACCGTATCTCAGACGAAATCATTTTATCAGAACAATTATTGCGACAGTTACCGGTGTTTATCAAAAGTAAGGGATGGTGTTTGTATCGCAGTTAAAATAGTTAGAATATGTGTGGATCTGAAAAGAACAGATACTCTACGTTTCTATCAGTATGCTCTGTTGGTGGTCAGCAGACTGCAATATTCCAACAAGAGCTGAAGTTAAAAGTACTTTAGCGTCTATATGCATGCACATGGTGTGTCGTGGCCGAGCGGTTAGGGGCACGGTGTTTCTGATCAGCAGAGTCTGGGTTCGAGTCCCGGTCGTGGAGTTTGTGCCCCAAGTGAGCAAGAAACTTTACAAGAGCAAGACACTTTACAGCAATTGCTCTGCCCCTTTGAATGGGACATTGAGCCGTAGGGCCAGTGTACTAGGATTGGTAGTGCAAGTAAAAGAACACAGAACACTGAACACATATCGTGGACGAGTATGGGTTAAACCCCGAAGTTTTTGGCTGGTTTACATAACAAGCCTCCTTGTTTACAGCTTTCCTCAGGCTAGTGAGCTACAGTGATCAAGTTCACTGAGGCGTCCTTGGTTTCATTACCAGAAATATATAAAAATCATACAAAGTAGTACAAACCACAGAGCCTAACACGATGATCTTGACTGTGGCCTTTTAGTGTACGATAGATATGAGCTATCGTTCTGTAGCTGCCACGAACTGAACATTCTAGAACTGAACATCCTAGAACTGAGCATGAGTAGAATTTAAAACTACTGAACATATATTGTTCTAGTACTAAGTTCTATAGTTCTTGAACTGAACTTGTTCTAGCTGCCTATACGTTATTATACAAAGAGTCGTAACAGCTGTGGGTATGGTGCAGTTTACAACCTCGATTTCAAAATGTCGAACTTTCCCGGATATTCTGTCTGTAATTCATTAATGAAACAAGTAGTAACACGAACACACACAAAGTAATTCGTCTCAATAAGCTTTCAACACAAAGCAATGTTGCTCATGATTTTCAGCCAGGCAAGCTTGCGAAAGAAGAAAAAAAGAATTGAAAAAAAAATTCGAAAACAACAGAAATCAACGAGAGAAGAAGAGGAGAGAAACTAAATTTATTTTTGTTTGTTTGAGAAACTGGTCTGATACTATTCAAAGATTCTACTTTTCCCTTCTACTATCCCCAAGTATTATGGTTAAAGTTGTTCAATTAAATTCACATCAATTTCAATCAAATTCAGTCACTGCAAATCAAGTTTTTTTTGGTGCACGGCATAAAAATGATGACAAGTTAAAATAAATCCACAGAAAGAGTATCAGATGAATTAATTGAACAGACAAACCATGCTTTGCCTCGTTGTGAGATGATCATTCAATCGCAAACTTACTCCCGAATCACTACAAATTTTTTACTAAAAAAAAGAAAAAAGGCTTCGCTAAATTTGGCTATTTCGGATGAGTTAAGGTCATTTAACGATTCCGCTAATTTAAAACAAACCATTTGCCAATGAAACAAGCCTACACATTCCCACTCCAACCTGTGAACAACATCCAGGCACCGTCACAATCAAACCAAAACACAAACAGCAGCTTCACACCATCTTTTCCAACCTTTAACATTTTGTGCTTTTCCACGTTTTTCCCCCTGCCTTGGCGCCATCTTGGGAATGACCTTTGACCTTTGGCCAGCACTGCGGGGAGAATGTTTCTCCTAGTGCGTGGCTGTTGCTGGTGTTATTTTAAGTAACGAGCCTACAAGATATAAGCCATGAAAGTAAGAATAACATTATAATACAAGAATCGAACTCCAGGAACTCCAGAGGTGAACGATAGCAGCATGAATTGAGGTATTATTGTACAGTGGGTCATCAATGCAATTTGCTATCTTCAGTAGATAGTTTGCTGCCCTTTTAAAGTGGGACTTCGTTTGTAACAATAAAGGCACAACATCAGTGCATCACTACAAAGCAAAACAAGCGACGAATTCTGCTGTTTTGCGTGAACAGACCACTTTTAAAAACGGGTGTCCGTTTGAAACAATAAAAATCATAATAAACACTACAGAAGTAAAACAAATAAACATTGTAATTAACCTCTTTACGAAACGGGCGTCTGTTTGCAACAATAAATGTTAACATAAGTTCTACAAAGTATAAGTAAAATAAAACTGTTTTAAACAACAACTAGTTCAAGTTAAACGAAACCAAAGGAAAGCTGCATGTATTTTCCCTGGATTGAAGCAATACTTTGAAACCTGCGCATTCAAAATACTTTTTTTTTAATAACTTTACGTCAGATGGAGATTTTGACCTTCTCCACTGCGCTTTGTAATCGGGATAACATGCTCATGTTATTATTGTACAACTAAGTGATGATAATGTACCAAATTTAAGATTATTAAGTTTCACTGACATAGGCCGGCGAGATTATGGGGGCGAGAATAAAACAAAAATGCGACGACGTCCATACTTGGTGGCTTCCGTTATCGCACAGAAAGCGTGCGCACAAGCTGAGATAACTTCGACCGTCCTCATCACACAGCTGGTACGATATCGCAAAAAAAAAAAAAATCAATTACATCCAAAAAGAAAACTTACGACAATAAACACAAACCATGGTAAGTTGTTTCCCAAAACCCACGGTGTGTGGCTGCAACCAAGGCGGTCATTCTAACCAACAGCCCGCGGTGCAGCGACCGACTCTTTGCAAAAAAACACCAAATGCAGATGCTGATCTGCCTCCCGGCATCTCAAATAATAAAAGTCTGGTGCTGCCAGCGGACGGGTTCTTACATAACCCACACTTTGATAAGAAAAACAAAATCACTGACATGATATGAAATAAAAGAAAATTAACCACCACACAGGACGGTGCGTTGTGTATATGGATGCTGATGAACTGATGTATAATACGGTTGCAAAATGGACAGTATAGCTCATCCCCACCCTTAATAATGGCCAGACAATATGATACTACTTAAACTAAAAACAAATTCATGTTATACAATAACTACTGGAATAATGGTACATATTGTACAATGACCACAGCTCACGTAAATGACTTACGTTAATATTCCCCCGTTAGAAGCAAACTAGTCTGAGAATCTTGGAATGACAGTCACGCTGGCCTTTCTACTATACTAGGCCTACTTCACCGTACAATCTAAAAAATATCCCAGGTCAGCATTGACGCGAATTCCAGATCCGAGGGGCTGGTCCATGCAAACTAACGGCTTCGGATGTGGCTGAGGGTTGAAACGCTGAAAAGGCCAATTTCTTTTAACCCATGTAGCTGCAGCAAAGAAATATCGAACCGTAGTCGATGCTGCTTGGTTCGGTCACCCTGAGTTGTACACTTTTTGAAACTTAAACTGAGGTCTAAAAAAAGTCTTCATCGATATTGCGATTTCTGTATGATGCTCTTGTACTGGTACCTCAACACCACTAAGCGGATACAAGTCAACGCGCCAGGCATTGCAAATTGGGTGCCATTGGTTCCCCGCGATTAATTTTGCTTAGCAAGTAATAATAAAAAAAAATGATAAGCAAGATTTATGACATCTCAGTCATTACGATTTTAAAACCATTTTCGGAGACTGAAAAAGTTCCTATTGAAGGCCGTGATAAACAGTTCTCGTGAAGATTGCTCACCGTAAAGTCGAAACCACGTGTATGTGTGTGTGTGTGTATTACGGAGCTCTGGAAGTGCCATCAGACTTCTTGACATAATATTCTGATATTGTTGGAATGCTGTCAAAACCCAATGCTGGCAATTAGCTCGGAATCTCATGAAGTCGAACGGTACGTTCAGTGTTCCGTAGTACCATAACGAACACGTACTAAAACGATACCACTTGCGTGTGGGTGTGTGATATGCGTAATAGTTATAATAAAGAATGGGTACTTACCCATACGGGGTTGAGGCGAGGGTTGGTACAGCATGTCCAGAATGGTGGTGGGCGATCTGACTAGCCTGTTGTTGCCTGGCTATGGCGAACTGAATCTGTTCTGCTGCTGTCAAAATAAATACCAAAACAATATTAAATGACACAGAGAAGGAAAAACAACAGTAAATTTTACCTCATGTAGGCTTGATGTGATAATTTGCCTAGCCAAGACGACTTACTGGAACTCAAATTGTAAGTCGATCTCTTAGTTTCAGTGTAAAGTCGACTTCCTCCATTATAGTAGTCGACATATTAAAACAAGAATCTGAATATGAAGTGGTACGTGAAACGCACTTGCGGATCTCCGTAGTTTCATGCGCGGTTTGCAATTACCAAAAATGATGGGTTGTTTTCCCCGTTAGCCAACAACATTGGAGTTACCGCCTGTGTCAATTTCGCTGGCCCCCTTTTCCCCAGGACGATGAAATTCACTGTGGTGAATTTTTATTGGGTTCATTTTTCGTAGAGAAAACGCACATACGACTATCGGCCAGATACTTTTTCTTTCTTGACCCAATGATTTACTAACTCATGAATAATGCATAATCTGTGTGGACTTGTGACGTAATTCTTAAAAAAGAAAGAAAAAAAAAAGACGAGACAACGATTTCTCAAAAAGTTGTATTTGGAATTTGCCTTTTTGTAACTATATGCCTATGTCATTCCCCCCCCCCCCCCAGTGGACACAACTTTATCTGGACATCGAATCTTTAAAAAGAATTTTGCATTTGGATCCCCCAGAGGAACTTTCAGAACTGCAACTTTTTACCCGGTAGCTGCAAACAGCACTGCTTAATTCCCATGTTTATTTAGGGGTGGGATATAATGTCGTTTTGAGTTTGCATACCGGCACCAAGGCCGCATGCATGCTGTCCGTATTTTGTAAATAAAGAAGCCTGCCATTAAACCCCTTTGTACGAAGATGGGTCGACCGTCTTACAAGTCCAGCCAAACGGCACGGCAAATAGTTCCGCCACTTGCACAAAGCCGAACCAAAGGGTTTGCCAACCTCTCAGAAAATGTTTCTGGCAAATAGCACTCGTGTATTATTGTTTCTACTTTAATTCCATTATTTACACGTGAAAACTAGTTATTTGCTCGTGTGAAGACCTGGTTGTCTGTACACTCCACGGCAGTGAGGTGGGCCAGACACGATTCGGAATGTTTTTTTGTTTTGTTCAGGAACTTGTTTCACTCAAGAACCTTCGCCGTGCTCGGACTGAGAGAGAGAGAGAGAGAGAGAGCCTGCCGTAGCCCACGGCGCTTTGCTCGCGAGGTCACAGGGCCTCTGTTTTTTTTCTGGCTTCTCGGTGTGGGCGCTTCAATTGTTGTAAGTGTCGGGATCATTCGCGCGATTCTTCGCTCACCTGCGAGCGCCGTGTTTGAGTTTGTCACTGGAGTGGCCATTTGTTCTCACCTGTCATACAACAGGTACACACTAATCCATGCATGAGAGACATATTGCTACTAGATATTTTAACTCAAACCTGATGCGTTCATAATATTGAAGACGTCATGAACATTTCTCACTTCTTGATCGCTCCAGATATCTTTTCAACATAACCATTAGACCGAGTGTTGTACGGCAACGTGCAAAACACAGCAACATAACGCACCCCTCCAGAGTTAGGCTTATACACGTTGTTACATTTTGCAAGATTGTCTTCATTACTCGTGATTTATTTTCCTAATCTCTTTTTTGGAGGGGGGCAACAAGGAGTGCCACGCCTTCTCTGTCGGAGCCGATCATTAAACCCAATCAGGCCAAAATTTGTTTCTGAAATTAGTTTTTTACAGACTGAAATTGGCGCTTGGATGTTCTTTGTAATAGTATCCACAATGCCCAGGGGCGAGGGGGTAAAGAAAAGAGTTCGACGAGACAGACTTTACGCAGGGGAGGTTTTAAGGATACCGTTTTTTACCCCCTACCTGACCATAATCAGTGTGTTTCCTTTTAAACAGTCGACCAACAAACCGTGTTTTTCATTCTGCCAAAGAAAACACCAAACAATGAAATATCCCGGGGGAAGTTCCAGACTAGGCTTTGACCGAGTCTGAAAGGGTTATCGCTCACACGATATCGAACGGAAAAAAAAAATATGTTGAACATTAAGAAATTAGGACTGCCTTGCTGGTACTCTAATTGGTAACACGGCCACCTTCGTAGTTGGGGTAGTGGTGGTAGTGGTGGTGGTGGGGGGGGGGGGGGCATCTTGAGAAAGGTTAACGGCTGAGTCTTCGCTGGCATCGCAAAGTGCCCTTCAGGAACTTATCAAAATGCAAAGGCTAACTGATGTAACTATTGAACAGGTGGATGAAAAAAACCCAAACCAACAACAACAACCATTGGACGTGACAAACAATAATCAATTAATTAAACCGTTGACCATCTCATTAACAAGTACTCGACTTTCGCTTCAGAGGAGGGAACTCAAGCGCGAAAGCTTTGTTGTCATTCCAGCGGCTCTCGCTGATCCACCACCCCCCGCTACGGCGACGAAGGGCAACATCGATTGTCAAAATATCCTCCAAAGCACTAATTTTGTCATTGAAGCAGACAATGCAAGTTTGGCTAACGAACAAAACAGCTTAATAAATTCCGATACGCTACATGAACAAAACCGTTCAAA
>CM021539.1:7061648-7071871 GCA_010994315.2 Pisaster ochraceus | reverse complement strand
CCCGGGGAACCGGAACCCGGGTCAATTCTGACCCGGAAGTGTTTCGAGTCTAGCCATGCAGTTTTGGTCTCATTGCCCCTTACAGTATACATGTACTCCCCACCCTTCATACTACTGATTTTGTTTTGTTTTTGTTTTAAGAACTGTTCTTTGTTATTGAGTTGGATTGGTGTATACGTATAGTGGTATTTGAATGGTGTTGTTCAAGATCCAGTATTCAGAGTCGAATGGTATTCGATCACGTTAAAAACGTGATAATAATCTTCCCAGTAGATCATAAAGAAGCATAAAAAACAATCACACATGTTCTTTTACTAAACAGAATATTATCTCGCGTTAAAATAGTTATGTACCTTTCCCAATAAAAGTCTGCACATTTTTTATTGAGCCAGCGCATGAGCAAACGGCCAAGTGGAGTTGATAATTGACAAGCAGATTGTACAATGCCCTTATGGTGTCTCCTGCCTCGCCCTGTATGGCCAGTGCGCCCGACCGGTCGAATTGTAAAGTGCCGGTCAACTGCAGCAGCCTACACCAACTATAATGTTAGAATAACAAACTATGGCTGTAGCCCAGACAGACGTGGGCCTATCATTTAGACTTTGAGTTAGGGGGCTTTATACAAGAGTAGTTGGGTTAGAACCGATTTGAAATGTCCACTCGGCACAGGTCAAAAGTACGGAGCCACAGAAGTGCCATCTCACTTGTGATTACTGGCTAAGGACATTTAGAATAACGGCAACATATCGGGATCTTTACGTCAAGTCAGATGGCATTTTCAGAGCTGCATACAGCGGTAATGGGTGTGTGTGTGTGTGTGGTGGGGGGGGGGCTGCCACTTATTACTTAAAGGTATTATACAGAATTGGCAAGGATACAAAAAATATAAGTGTTTAATTTTAGTCTGAAAGCTTTATGAAGCTCATGCTAGAACCTATTTTCCCCCTATGAAATAATTCCCTATGAAATGAAGTCATATTCCACACAACTGTATCTGAAAACCTACATAAACGCAACAGCTGATTTGGGTTGCTACAGCCAGGATTAAGGACAATGTGTTTACATACCGAAAATTGTGCATGGTTTTTTTTCCCACTATTTTTTTCCTGACTCACACAACGGATTAAGCTACAATTTTCACAGGTTTGTTATTTCGTGTACATGGTTGATCACACACAACATGAACACTGTCAGCGGGTATTTTGTCAGCTCAATCAATCATGTATGATACTTTTAAAATAGCCATCAGACTAAGTTAATGTTCAAGTAAAAACACAAGTAACGAATAAAACGGTAGTATGGTGTCAATAACAGGACAGTGATTATGAACAGGTTTGGATTAAAACAAACAAAATCATACTTTCTAACGGGGCACTGCAGGCATTTTCCTGATATCACTGCATACTAAATATTCGAATGAAGACAACGAAGGGCCAATACATTAAGTCACCCGTGTTTGTCCACTCCAACCTTGGTTTGACCGTGTGAAATTGTTTAAAAAAAGAACCCCACCATAATGGTCCATGATGATACAGATGATTCGCTCGAGACGTATCTTGTACGATAAGAATAACTCCAGCTTATGGGGCTCTGCGTGGCCCGGGGGCATTTTTATGCCTTATTTAACTTGGTGAAGGCACTTCTCGTAACCACGGACGCCGTGCACAGTTACCAGTCATGCGGACTGAAGGCCCCCGTGTGTGTATGTGTTGTGCGGATACATGTACCCACAGCATTGTTTGCTCGAACACGGGAAAAACCATCCTTTTTGTATAGCTCCATGCGAAAACCAACTATCTTGTGTACGTACATGTATGTACATGTACGTACATGTATGTACATGTACGTACATGTACATGTACATACGCATACTGGAAACTTCTATAAGAAGCAAACCAACTGGTGCTACACATACGAGGGCTTAGTTTAGTATTATGCATTGTGTAGGCCTTACCTTACAATGGTTCTCCTAAAGAAATTGATGGGCAGTCAGACGCTGTGTGCGATTGTGTGTAATAAATCGATTGGTCCCATCGGTGCCGAGTTTTGTGTGTGCAACTTGTTTGAAAAGTTGCTTTCTTGTTTGTTTGGGTTTCCCTTTTCGCGCTGTATCGACTGATTGTATGAGTATAAATGTGTTGTCTGAATGCAATTGCAATTTGCTTCAACGGTAAAAAAAACCAAACACATTTTTCAAAACTTTTTTTTTTTGGTAGCAGTTAGACACCCTGATTTCCCACCGGCGGCCACCAAAAGGTATGACGGTGTTATAAAAAAAAAAATGGTTGACAGATAACAAGTTTTGATCCTCAACATTTTTGGTGTAAAGGTTGTGTCCATAAGAACTGTTCTTATTTTTGTGTTTTGGTCTAAAATAAAGCTAACGAGAGGAGCATGTTTACGAAACCAAGCGTTTTCATATTTGCCCAATAAGTCAGTCTAAATAAGCAGACAGTTTTACAAATTAATAAATAAATAAACAAACATGCGTACTGTTAAACTAAAATTTGTCATACATTTTTGCAGATTTATTTTGATGTGAATATTAACGTGTACAAATATTAAGTAATGCCCTAAAAAGTTTTCTTTTTAAATTGCTGCATTTATACCACCCCCCTAAAATTGAACAATAATAATGGTTGTGTTCGGGTTGTCATTCTTCATCATATTATGTACAACTTAGAAAACTTATCGTCCAGGGTTTGTTGGTACACGATAATGGTTGGCCTATTTTTTTTCTCTTTCTTTTACAGATTTTTGTTTTGTTTTGTTACATCTCTTTTGATGTTGATAAGAATCTGCTGGCCGTATCAATGACTCAAAATCACCAATACAACTGGGGTCGAGTGCCTACTCACTGGGCCATTCTGTTACTGGCGCCTGTGGCTTATTTACTAGGTCGAATTTGAACCAGATTTATGTTGCGCCGTTTCAACATCTTCACAGTGGCGGAATTGGACACCTTACGGAAATAGTAGCTGTTACAAAGAATGGGCAAGGTATACTAGCTGGGTTTTTTTATTTATTGAGGCCCAACGAGTCGTTTATGTTTGCGTAGACATTAAACTTTCACCTCAAGTGTTGTGCAGCTGCATGGAGTTCAACCCCTTTTTTTTAATAGAGCACGATGAATGTTACATTGTAAAACTACTTAAAAACATTTCTATGAGAACGAGACACAAGACATTCCAGTAGAAACGTTCACTAGTTTTACACATAGATAGGGCTGCGCAAATGCCCTGACTCAGGTGCGGGCATTCCAGTGGTGCGTGCATGTGACATTTTTTAGTAGTCGAACATAATGCTGCATTTTTTTTTCTTTTCCCGTAAGGGTTGTAATTTATATAGCATGATTATTGAATGGTACTTACGAAGCCATATCCTTTGCTCTTTCCGGAATTCCTATCGGTTATAACAACTGCCTCCTCGATTTCACCAAACGGCTCAAAGACCTCCCGTAGCCTTTCATTGGTCGTGTTATATGGCAGTCCACCAACGAAGATTTTCGTCAATGTGGTATCTTTTTTACCTTCCATTTTGTTAAAAGTCTGTTCTCCCTCTATTTATTACGCAAAAAAAGTGACTATTTGAGCTTTCGTTTTTTACTGCTGGCTTAAGTCGCCGGACTTGGATGTCATCTGAGCACACTATACCTCCGCTGTGACTGACGCTGAGACGGTTATTCCACGCGAGGATTATGTTCCTGCCAAGTGATACGCAATAGGTGAACACAGTAGCAGATGGAGCTGGTAGTTCCGGGTGATGCAAACCCGAATGTTGAAGCTCAAATCTTGGAGGGTTGTTCTGCAAGATCGACTGTCAGGCTCCTAAACCAGATTGACAAAGCTGCGATCAGACAATATCAGTAGATTTATGTGGTTAGTCCCAATGTGGATGTACTTGGCTAGAATGTACTTTTTACGCGGCTAAATACGAGACTGTTTGGATACACAACCTTCCCCTCTCAGCGGTTACCGAGTACTAGTCTGACAGCTAGCTATGATGAATGCCTCTCTCTGCGTCCTTCGACAGCCAGAAAAACAGACTAATGTCCCCGCCCTCCTCATAAATATTAATGAGTTTGCAACAGGCACTTGATGCGCATACACCAACTTTTTGCATTGGCCCACACGTGTGTGTGAGTGTACGTGTATACTCAAGCGATTAGAGTGTAGGGCGACTGGTATACGTCTTCATGAATATTCATGATGGTGATGCGCTCTGCACGTCCAAATGAACGTAACAGGGGAAAAGTCAACGGGTCACCGGTTGAGGGTGCCTGGTAGTGGTCAGTAGGCGGAGTCAAGCCGATGGGTACCCACCGGCAAATGACTCGTGTGTCACACACGAGTGCCTGGCAGGTCCCCGGTTTTTTTAAATGTTTTTTTGCCGGCGTAAATAAGGTCCGTGCGCTCGCTCTTTTTTGATTGCTTAGCAAAGAGGCACCCTGTGTGGGGAAGTGACCAGCGGACCATCCCTTCGACCATGGAGGAACTTTGCCAAAAGGGGATTCTCGAGGAGGACTAAACCTTTAGAATTCATATTTGGAATAGCTGCGAGTAAACATAAACAATAATCATACAGAATGATTAATAATACAAATAATAAAAGTGGTATTTCGCATAGATCACAGATCTGTGACAAGCATTAAACTTCAGCAGATAGAAAAAGAAGAGAAAAAAAACCACCACACACACCAGAAGTAAATGCTTCCTAAATGATTGAATAGTGTCTAACAATCTGACTTGAGACGGTAGTTCACAACTCTGGGAGCTGCGATAGTGAAAGCATTGTCGCCAGCAAGAAAAAAAACCTTGTTAGTTGGGTAGAGCTGATACAGAATACAATGGTCTCTGGGGTCAAAATGAATCCGAATAAACGGCAACAACTGTTACCGTATATTCAGCATGTTACATAACTGTCATTCTTAAAACTAGGGTCATACTTTGGTAATGACCCTGTGACTTTTATCAGCAAGCCTGCCTGTTATAAGGATCATCAATGGTAGTATTATTAAAGTGAGTTGACAAATTGGAATCTCCAAAGATTGCCTTTGGGTATTTTGTTGAGATTCAAATTTCTGTGGCGTACGTTTGTGAATGCTGCGGCCAAGAGATGCGGTTGTGTTACCCCGCTGTCACATCGCTGAACGTGGATGGATTGGCGACTTTCTTGGATAAATATCGTGACAGTTTCTTACTGTTTTCTCAAAGCTAGACACTGTATTCAGCTGGAACTTTCACAGGTGACTTGTAGTGTTCCTTTCTTGATAATTGTGTGTATAAATCAACACACCTTTGGTATTTGGAACCGGTCGGTTGTGCTAATCTTATATAAATGTAGATATATACAACTCACTTGTGAACGTTTCATTCCAAAAGGTGGTGGCTTTTTTGAGACATTAACAAACATCTTGAGCAGTTATGTCCACGCAGGAAGAATATTTCGAAACGTTTCTCAGATTGAAATGTTTTTGAATCCCTCGCTCTAAAACCACATTCCTTAGAAGGAAATTGTTTCTCAAAAATGGTATACATTATCAACAGCTGCAGTGCTTCTTGCCGAGCACGTTTTTTTATGGTCATTAATTTTTGGAGTAATTACCAAAGGTATGCTATAATGGTTAGGCGCATGACGGGATATGTAATCATCAACCGGTTAGCGAACTCGTTAGAGTATTACGTCATTGGTTCCCTAGGATGTACGGAATCCTTTCAACTGTTTAAACCCACATCATTAACTAGAAAACATGTGGACATGTCTTTGAAAAAATATGTTTAAGGCCAAGGTAGGAGAAAACAGTAACGGTTAACACGCCACGGTTGTAACGTAGGCAGTGGCACAACCGGACATTTTTCATTGCGGGATGAGGAGGGAAGCGGGGAAAACTTGTATGAAATAAATTAATAATTAATTAATGAACTAATTAATTAAACAAATTATTTATTTACTTATCTATTTATTCATTTATTTGATTTGATTTGATTTGATTTTTATATTATTGTTTATTTCATTTACTTATAAAAACTTGTGTATTTTATTTATTTAGTTACTTTATTTATTGTTGTTTTGTTGTAGGCATCTTATGTATTGTGCATTTTGGTCAATCTCATTTGGAGCCGGCAAAAAAGGGGTGGGGGGCACGGATTCTGACCGTGAGGGGACGCTCTCGCCCCCTGCCCCCCCCGCCCCTCTGGATACGTCCATGAACATAAACAGCGATGACCCAAAACAGATTGCAGACTTATTCACTTGAATAGCATTTTTCTTCCGTTCTAGATTTCATACTAAAAATCTATGGGAAGACTCGTGTAATTATTTCCCAAATAACTTTACCGATCATAAACACCACGCCCCTAAAACAATGTGTGACAGTAGGAGTGTTCATTTTTGTTTAGTCCGGTCGTTCCGTGTCTGCAATGTAGACCACTTACGATTAAATGTAGAATAATGGCATTTAGGCCCATCAATAGAAACCGATGAATAAATTTGAATTGTTTTTCTGTTTTTCGGGTTGATATCAGAGGTCACGCCAGGTCGCTCTCGGCCGGGCCGTCTACAGTATCACCTCACCTTGAATGAATTCACCAATGGTTCAGAGACACGGCATGCTGGACGTGAAGGTTGCCCGTTCATACTCTGATCATCACTCTTCAAACAAGAAAAAAGTGGGGTGGCTTCAAAGAAACATCCCATTTTTGAAACTTGACGTGGATATTTTACAGCGATATTCACGACGTGGTGGAGGGGGAATCTGGTCAGTTTGCCTGAAAACCGACGTCCATGTATATATAAAAAAAGTCCGTGATGGCACTAGCAACCATAAGAGAGTATTTGTGGCACTTTAAAGCCACCATAAGAAATTCCAAGTAAAAAAGTCCGTGATGGCACTAGCAACCATAAGAGAGTATGTGTGGCACTTTAAAGCCACCATAAGAAATTCCAAGGATTGGACCAGAACATGTGCCTTCAATATAGACCACTCATGGTCTAAGAGTCAGGAGTCATGGAGGCAGGAGTACCAAAACGCTGACAATAATTCAACCCACAGCTTTAAAGTATACATGGCTTACTGGCTATCGATGCTGTAGTTCCATCGCTGGTTCTGTGAATTTGAGCCTAAGCATCAGCATAGACTGGTCTCACTGCAGCGGCAAGACGGTCAAAGCCAACTAGCGGGTGACCCTCCAGTCATGGCCACCCGGCATCGTGAAGCGCAAACCCACCCGCCGATGACGGAAAACGTCCGGTGCTCACATGTGACTCTCGTTCCTGGCGAGTGAGCTGTACTACATTATAATTTCCTCAACCAGACAAGAACACCGAGCGAGTATTTAGCACGCTGGCAGTGTCACGGGAAAGAGACAAACGCAAATTGTACGAGTACTAAATTGACACTTCTCGTTGCAATCTGTTACGTAACGATTCAATCAAACGTTTACAAGTAGTTTAATCCTGTGCTAGGAGTCAGAAGTGCGAATGCATGTTTTCGATCTCATTCCGGGAGGAGGGCAAGAAGGGAGGGCAAGAAGGGGGGCCATTGGTTCTGAGCACACCCCCCCCCCCAATTACGCCACTGCTCTCATGTCACCTTCACCGTAAAGAGTAATTTTGTGGAGAATTACCCCTGAGCACATTCGAACAATTTTATTGACGCAAAGTTGACAGGCGCTTTTTACAAATCTACACTTCATAAACGTATTTGATACGGGCTCTCTCTCTATTAAAAACGTGATATTGTGACGTGACATTTACGGTTGTTTTCCTGTATCGCTGCATCATTACCAGTAATCTACGGTAGCCGTTGCCAGATTACACTTCGTAAACGGAATTTTATATGTACTGAATGTGACATTTCTATTAAAAACGGTGTTTGTGTATTGAGTAAAATTTACGGCTGATTACCTAATCACTGGATCATTTCGAAAACGTCACCAACTAATTTTACGGCAAAACTACATGCTGCTAGGTAAATCAACATAAAATTACGGGTATTAGTTGCAATGCCGGCTAAGATTACGGACAGTAGTTACAGTGTCATCTAAAAGCACGAACAGCAGTTACAGTGCCGTCTAAAATTACGGAGATTAGTTACACTGCCGTCTAAAATTGCGGACAGTCGTTACAGTGGCTTCTAAAATTACGGAGATTAGTTACAGTGCCGTCTAAAATTACAGACAGTAGTTACAGTGCTGTCTAAAATTACGGACAGCAGTTACAGTGCCGTCTAATTACAGGCAGTAGTTTAGAGCGTTGTCTACAATTACGGACAGTAGTTACAGTGCCGTCTAATGCGGACAGTAGTTACAGTGCCGTCAAAATTACGAACAGCAGTTACAGTGCCGTCTAGAATTACGGACAGCAGTTAAGTGCCGTCTGAAATTACGGACACTAGTTGGGTATTTTAGTTAGAGCGCTGTCTCCTGTCTGCACCGTGCCCCCTGTTTGACATTCCCTTCAAGCTGACCTTGAACCACCATCACACCAAGCTCAGTGACGATCATCACATGGGGTAAACCGTCCAAGACACATCCGTGACAGAAAAACACTGCATGCATAATCGGCCTGGGCGTGACTTATCCTAATTTTCAGTTGAGAAACCTTTTTGAAATATTTCCTCGATAAATTACAGAATTTGGGGGGGGGGGGCCATGACGCTGATAGAGAAAACAACGTAACGGTAGGTCTTTTAATGTTTAGGATCATCGGTTGTTGTTGTTTTTTTTTGCAATGAGATGCTGATCACGACGTTACAATACAAATCACCTGTAAAGGTTTCATTATCATGGTATTTTAACCAAGAACGTCGAGTCCATCCACGTTTAGTGAGGTGACGGCGAGTACCAACCGCATCTCTGGCCGTATTGAGGGCAGTATATTCAAACGTACCCCACGCAAATTTCCAAAGTTGCCTGCAGGCGATCTTTGGAGACGATTTTGTCGACAAACCGGTACAAATCATAGATTTCTAATCAAGGTGGGCGCGTGCATCAGCCGAAGTAATTTCATGGGATGCTTTCCGCCCCTACTGGCATTAGCATCTTTCGGGGCTTTCGGGGTCATTGCTAAAGTATGACACTCTACCTTTATAAAAGTAATCTGTAATTTACCACCGGCAATTCACTATACAGCTAAGTACGATGATTTTCTCTTATTCATGTCAGTTTAGTCTGACTGATTTTCGCAAAGCTTCCTTAACTTTCATCAAGTTGTGCCGTCATTTTGTTGCCCCTTGCCCATTCATGACTGTATAATACATGCGACTGAGCCATAAACCAGTATTATGACTTCAAGTTCAGCCAAAACCTGCTTCAAGTCAGCCCAGAGAACCACGCTGAGTGTCGGGCTACGATCCTTGAACACAGTTCGGTCGTGGTTATTTTACTCAGTCTTCCATTAAAAAGTGATTCGTTGTAACAGTGGTCCGCTGGCCACATGCCAGCTAGAACACACGCAGTACCAGTCAAACAGTCTCTCCAAATGGTCCTGCTGGCTAGTTCAACGTTGAAAAGAATCTTTACTTAAAAACATGGAATATAGAGGAGAGAAACTACTGGCAAGCCAGTGAAACTACAAGCCAACTAGTCCTGCTGTCTGATCGCTCTAAAACTAGACCGTGCTTTGCTACAAAAACGAGTGCTTTAACGGACCATTTTCACTGTGTATCCATTCTGTTTTAATGTGATAATCCAACGACCGAATGATGGGGACAACATGAGTGAGCTCCTTTGGGTGCATCAGCGTCCATAACTGATAGTGTACATACCAGCAATCTAACAAAAGTATGTCATAAAACATGGCCTACCCACCCAGCACAGCACCGCCGTCAATTTGGGCCTAGTGTTTGTTACCACCACCGTAACCTTTCTGGTCATGGTTATTCAATCCTGGTATGTCTGTGTACCTCATAAGCACCCTCACTGCAATGCCGTTGGTGTCCATCAACAGGTCCTGCCCCATAAAGGTTACCAGAAACTTTGACAAGTTTTTTTTGCACGTAGGCCTTACACAGGATTTTTTCCATCACACTGCCGGCTCACGAACGGTGCCTCACTGCACAGCTCTCCTGGCAGTCCTAGAGCAGTTTATTTTTCTTGGGAACTCGCGCCCTTTTAACGCGATAAATCAACCCGTTTAGGACAAATTGTGGAGATTTCCTCTCAAAGCTTTGATTGAACAACAACCCACCACAGTCTGCTTTCGGGTTTACCAGATTACATAAC
>CM021539.1:6901144-6913520 GCA_010994315.2 Pisaster ochraceus | reverse complement strand
GTCAGCTTTTAAATGTGGGAGGAAAGCCCTAAAATAGGGAAAACCCACGCCATCAGGGTACGGACTGAAAACCTAATCCACACCGCAAGGCTCTGGTCTGAAGTGGGATTTGAACCGAGGTCAACAGAGGAGAAGGGCTGGGAAATAAACCACTGAGCCAGCCTGAATTCCCTAAAACAAGTTAATCAAAACAAAACCACTTAAGAGGAAAGCAGATTTTTTCGAATCCAGTCTGGTCAATGGGGGACTTCTCGGTATGTACGCATGCTCAGAACTATGTAAACAATGGAAATTTACCTGGTAAGTCCGCTGCCACCTAGCGTTCCAAAGTCTCCCATTGTGAGTTAACCCCCCCAAAAAAAATGTAACCATAGGAGCAATGATTGCGGGAAAAATTGAAATAGAAAACAAATTACGGGAGGTACTCCCAATACCAACCCATGCACAAGCAGCCCCACCCAGCTGGGCAGTTACGTCCAGCAGGTTCTCCTGCACCTCCTCACAGCAACCCAGGGGTTTGAAGAGCGCCTCCACGATGCTGACGTCCTGTGCCGAGGCATTGTATGACTTTGTGTACATAGCTATACCAGCTGCAACTTCATTGGGAAGGCTAGGCATGACTCGAATAATGTGACACTTATGTTCCCATAACCCCTAGAGAAAGAGAGAAAACAGTAAATCCTCCAGGCTTTTAGCTTGAAAAACAGCCATTAAATTTCATAAGAACAACTTTAGTAGTAAACTCGCAGGAAACAACCATGTATAAAACTCTTTCGGGACTGGGAAGAGTGTTGGTTCTGAGCAAGGGTATGCTGGAATCTCGTAACGTTCAGACTTACCTCCCATTGACCCAAATAGTGGCAGCTTGTCCATTTTTGTATTCCACATTTGTACAGCAACAGGACAAAGGTCTGAAATGGGGGGTTACACAATATCCCCCAGAAAAGGTATATCACAAGGCACGTTTTCCAGTACCTAGTGCCCCTCTTTGTACGGGTAAAATGAAGAATAGCAGGGTAGGTGCGTGCCACCCATGGTATGTGTCTGGTTTAGTTTTACACAAGGTCACGTTATTCGTAAACAAGAAGATATCGACTAATAAGTGCATGTACCTTTTCAAATATCTCCACCTTTGTCCCAACGCTTATTGGAACAACAAGCTGCCCATCCTTAACACTCTGCCGAATTTCGCACATCACCTCTTCCATATGGTAAGGTTTACAAGCCAGGAACAAAACGTTGCTTTTCGTGGCAACATCCTGATTATCGTGTGTTACTTTGATTCCCAACTCCTGCAAGAAGAAAATGAAAAGGTTCCATAAACAAGTAAGATTTTTCTTGTGGTTTATCACTTGACGTGCTTGATATGCACCCCTTAAGGTGATTCCTCTCCAGCCAACCTCTTCGCCAGGGTGTGTCGAGCAGTACGAGGTTGACTGCTCTCTAACCCTGGTATTGGAACATTTGCATATCCCAAATTTTGGATTCGTATGCAAATTAGAATAGTCTGGCTGCATATCGAAATTCACATCTTCGCCATAGTCTCGTGGTCCGGTACCAGATTTAGAAGCTTGTATGTATTGGAAACACGTACATGTGCTAGTGTTGTCCAATCAGGGTCCAAGTGAGGAGTTTCCATCCCAGGGTTTACTATTTACAAACATGGTTGGAAATAAAGTAAACCATGGGGACGAGGTTGCTCTCCAGCTGCTTCCCAGCTTGTATCATAAACTTGGGTGTGACCCCTGGTCTATACAACAATTACAGGTTGAATGGCTTCTGACTGGCACCCTTGAACAAAGATGTTGACAAAATAGGGAGACAGCCAACGTTAGAACTAGACAGGGCAGTTGGTAGAGCGCCGGCTGGTTAATCTGGAGGTCTCAGGTTCAAATCCTAATCTTGTCAACTTTATTTTGTTCAGCCCAAAATTGAATGAAATTTACCCGGTCAGTTTTCCTTATAATTTATTACTTGAAAACAAAAAAAAGGACACAAGTTTCATGACTGGGGTTTTGAACCCATACCCTGATGGCCTTTTGTCAAGGCCTTCGTGGCTTGGACAGCTTCATAGAGCCGCGACCCCAAGCGACTGGAAGGGGAGACCACGCACACGAGTTGGGAAGCCACGAGGGCCTTTTCCAACTTGTTTGCGGTTTCAAATGTTTTTCTTTATATCTCGATTTGTGCTACCCTAACGGAGGCAAAAGTCCAAACCAATCAGAAGCGACGGGGGTCAGCAGGTCAGCATGCATTAACAAATTATGCAAACTAACAAATATACAAAATTGCGAACGTCTCGTTGTGTGCATCATCAGATACTTATTTCCATACAAGTTATGAATGATGCACGTTTCATACTTCATGATTAATAACAAATATAAAAAACGCAAACAAGTTGGAAAAGGCCCTCAAGGCTTTGCCACTCGGCTCGCGTGCCTGGTCTCCCGTTCCAGTAGCTCCGCTGTTTACAAAGCTATCCAAGCCATGAAGTCCGTGACAAAAGGCTAATACGCTAATGACTTTGCCTTTTACCCCCGGGTGAAGAGAAGCAACTATTGTTAAGTGTAATGCTCAAGTGTCATGACCGGGATTCGTACCCACGCCCTGATGACCTCGCCACCAGAACTTGGGCCTGATGCACTAGACCACTAAAACCATTTGTGCATCTTTTACTCACCTTAATTTTGTTGAGGTTTCTGTCACTTGGTGCGCTGACATAAAACTGTTCTGGTTTCAAAACACCTGTGCAACATGGAGACAAGATTGACAAAGGTGATAAAAACACAGGGTCATCGATCGGTTTTTGTCACCACATTTGCTGAATTGTACACAACATTATCAAGAAAGATACAATCAAATTCATTTGTAAAAACTTCAGCTAAAAACACGTTAAGTCTACTTATTGAGAAAACAAAGAAAACGTGTCACGGTATTTTCACCCGAACGCCGAATCCATCAACGTTTAGCGAGGTGTACCAACCGCATCTCTGGCCTCAGCATTCCGGACAGACACCAACCCTCTGAAACAATTCATGCATGAATCATTTCTCAGATTCAATTGTTTTTTTAATAATTTCTAATGAATGGGGGCATTCCAAACGAACTAATTTCACAGAATGCTTACACTACCATAACCATAATTACATGTACCATTTTTATAATGGTAGCTTTCTGAAAGAAATGACCCAATTATTTTTGGGGGGTCATCACCAAGGTATGACCCCATTGAACAGAAAAATTGAGTCCCATTTATGATATCAAGTATAAAAGTGTTTGATGTAGGAGGAAAACGCTATCCCAAACAATCAGGTAGGGACTGAAAACCCATCCACACGCAAGGCTCTGATCCGAAGCGTGATTTCACTGGTGACAGAGGTGAAAAGCAGCGACAACTGACAACGGATTCTAATGAAAAAATTAATAATAATAATAATAATAGTTTCTTACAATGCCAGGGTTTGCCCATAAATTTGTTAATGACTAGCCGAAAGGACTTAAAGCATACAAAATAGGGATGCTTTTCAAAACTGAACTAGCCAGCTTGAACACTTAGAGGAAGTTTTGACTTGTCCTTTGGTATTTTAACTGGTACAATGTATATGGTGTACAGTAGGATGAATTTCAACAGTACGACAATGGTTTAGTTAAAAAATGACTACAAAAGGAGGGAAACTTGACCTAGTCCTCCAGGAGTCACACCCCGCCCTACATACCCTCTCTGAGGAGTCCTTTGATGATTGACTGAGCCATGTTTCCTCCGCCTATGAAACCAACCACCGTGGATGGGCTCAATGCTTGGGACATGTTGTTATCTAATATCTGTCAATCAATGAACAATACACACACAGAATGCGGAGTCACCTTGTGAAATCTGACAGATTTATTACATGTTTCTGGTAATGAAACCAGGAAGGATGCGTCAGTAAAGAGAACTTAATCACTGTTAAGCTCGCTTGCAATGGAAGCCTGAGGAAACCTGTGAACAAGGGTGCTTGCTACATGTATGTGAACCAGAAACACTGGGGTTAACCCCTGCTTTTTAGCTCTTCCACGATATTAGTGTTCAGAGGTCTTTTACGTGCACTACCAATCCTAGTACGGCTTAATGTCCCATCCAAAGAACAAAGAGATGATGCTTTTCAAAATATACAAACAAACAATTTTTCGCAAACTATGAACACTTTACAAATTGCATGCAAAATTGTTCCTACATGGCTGATAAACGAGAATAAATGTCGAAATGCAGAACCGCTTGCCCTATATGAGGCTAAGAGACCCCTTATCTAATTGCATTTTGAAAGCTCTTTCAGAAAAAGTAAATTCGGCAACTCTGAAATCAACTTTGGAATTTGATGATTCTACCTACTATAACTATTAACTAAGGCTAAGCTTAAATTAGTTGCCGATAATCATAACCCTCCATCCTCCTGACTGCCGCAGACGTCTGGGGGAGGAAGGGAGAATGGAGGGTTACGACTATCGGAACTAAGCTTTTAAAGCCCGAGGAACAAATTAGGACCAGGATCGAATTGCAATTTTGCCTATACCATACCCCCATGCCTATACTGACCATGCTGACTGACTGCTAGTGCTACTACAGTGCTAGTGTAATAATAATTCAGCTACCACATTGAGATGCACAATCATAATGTCAATAAATTAAAATAGAAAGCTTTTGACTTTATTATAGATGATCATTTTTGTGGCTAATTATATAATGTCTCACGTTTTTAGGCAAATTATTTCAAAAATCAATTCAAAAACTGAACCACCCCCTTGCATAATTAACATTCACTTACCTCAAAACTTGCCAACACTTCAATTTAACGCACTGAACAAAATAAGCTCGGCTAGCTTAGTGCCAGCACCAAGTTTAGTGCTGGCACCAAATTAAAAAAAAACTTGTCAACGACCGTCATTGACAGCGCGAAGGGAATCCTGAAATCTCGATCGTGTAATTGCCTTGTTTTCAATTGCAATGTTTTCATTGTAAAATGTTTTCTTCACAGATGTCTTCCTTCTCAATCCCAATCCCAAATTATAATACATAGGCGTCCCGATAAAATTCTACCATTTCAGGGTTCTTATTTTCGAAACAGCACACAGTAAACCGGATTTCCCCCCAGGAGAAAGCCTGCATTTTGAAAAGATCTTAGTATTTTCGAAACGGCAGACTGGAATTACCAGGCTTTCTGTGCTTTTTCAAAGACTGCACAGTAAAAGCCTGCGTTTCGAAAATGCCCTGATGTGGGTATTTTCGAAACGGCGGACTGGAATTACCAGGCTTTCTGTGTTTTTCAAAGCCTGAACAGGGAAAGCCTGCGTTTCGAAAATACCCTAATTTGTGTATTTTCGAAACGGTGGTCTGGAATTACCAGGCTTTCACAATGTTTTTACAAAGCCTGAACAGGGAAAGCCTACATTTCGAAAAAACTCTAAGGTGGGTATTTTCGAAACGGCGGACTGAAATTACCAGGCTTTGTGGTTTTTCAAAGCCTGAACGGGGAAAGCCAGCGTTTTGGAAAGACCCTTTTATATGTGTATTTTTGAACTGGTGCACTGGAATTAACATGCTTTTAATATTATTTTTTTCGGAGCCTGGCTAAACTGGGCTGAATAGGGAAAGTGTGCGGCCATGATACAGCCATGGTACGGCGCACTTACCAGGCTTCCAAATTTTGTTCTGACCCTGTAAATTTAAGATATCCAGGGCCCAATTTCATAGCTCTGCTTACCATCATGGAATGTTGTGCTTTGTGGCCCATTGAATTGTGCACTTTACAGAGCTCCATAAACGTAGAATTTTGTGGGAGAACCATGAAATTGGGCGAAGCTCATTTTCTGTCTTCCGGAAAGCGCCTTATCGAACATCCAACCATGGTCCATGATCAAACCAGACCAACTTCACACACGTGTCATAAATTTGCCCCAGGTGTTGGACCAGACTGAGAATCCAGCACAAAAGAAATGTTGTGCTAGCACCAAATTTCAAAAAACCTTGTCAACGACCGTCATTGACAGTGCCAACAGAATCCTGAATTCTCGTGTAATTGCCTTGTATTCAGTTGCAGTTTTCATTGTAAAATCGTGAATTTTTTTTCTTCCCCCCCCCTTCACATTAGCGATGTGTTTATTGGAGTGCGGGGAGTTTGAAACTATTTCCGGTGGTAGCCATCTAAGATAAACAGGCAGAAGCGTTTTAAAATGATGTCCCCCCCCCCCAGAAATAGAACTAGAAAAAGACATGAGGGGGTTGAATTTTCGAATCCGGCTACTGCTCAATTGGTTCTTTGCAAACAGATCTGTCATTTCATTATACACACCTCTATAGTACTCAGTTGTGATCATTCAATTGTCACCTTTTTTTATGATTTTGCTTTCATTTTGTTTATTTGTACATGGCGGCTGATTAATAAACTATTAATGCCGGAGATCAGTACTTTAAGATTTCACAGAAAGAGAATCATAAAGCTAGAGTATCAGATTTGGAAATCAGTTTGGCTAAATGATTGCATTCGTGACAAAACTGTTCATAGTCTCGTGGGTTATTAGCGCCTATTTTTAAGAACATGTAGTTATGTAATTATTTGCGTATTAAACTGAATTAAGGCTACTCATACATGCTGAGTGTCTACTTGTCGTATGGGGTAATATAGGCTGGATAAAATTGTTTGTCAGAAACAAAAGTGGCACTGTTTACACATTATAAAAGAGTTGTGGTTTAGGATATAATGAACATTATTTGTTTGCATGTTTAGCCTATACAATAGTTATGCAATATTGTAATTAGTTGGGCTGAGCTAACAAGCGTAAACAAATCAACTAGGGCTCAAATGAGTTATGGTCAGGGATATAAGGAAGACCTCATCCATGAAGATTTTTCGATGACTACTTTTCAAATAAAATAGGTAGTTGCGTGTTTAATCTATATCTCGCATAGTAAATTCGCGGTCTATACTATGATTTTAGTTAGTTGGGCTGAGCTGTTTAGTGATGCAATTTGATTTTATTGTGGCGCCTAAGGATGTTTTGGGATATACGAAAAACACCCATGTAGAAAGCTTCAGATTTTTCCGGGTTCTCGCTGACTATACTTTTGATCTGAAATTTAGGTAGTTGACTTGGTAAACCTACAACTCGCATAGTAATTTCGCACACGGGCCTATCATGCAATAGTTTAATTAGTTGGGCTGAGCTTATTAGCAAACCAAACCAGGTTAATTGGGGCCCCTATGAGTTATGGTATTTGATATGAGTAAGACATGTATGGAGACAAAAACTCAAATTTCATGTATTTATAATGAATTATTTTTTAAATGAAGTTTAGGTATAGTTGCGTGTACTACAACTCCTTATAAATTCGCAAACGGGCCTATTTTATGCAACAGTTTAATTAGTTGGGCTGAGCTAATTAGTGAAGCAATTTTATTTGGGCGCCTCTGGATGATGGTTTAGGATGTAAGGAAGACATCTATGAAAAAACCCCAGAAGATTTAATGGATTTTCAATGACCACTTTTCAAATGAAGCCATGCCAATCTATCATAAAACCATGACACTCAAATATTTGATTTACAGAAAAAGCTGTGGGTTCTTATGGCCTATAATGAGGTTCCACGCACGAGTTTCTCTGAATTTAGCGTGGCGCACCCCCACCCCCTTCGATAGGTCCCGGCGCCTTGTATGAGATCTTGTTTTGGATGAGATCTCCTCATGGATGAGATCTTGTCTTGGATGAGATCTCCCCACATGAGATCTTGTCTTGTGAGATCTCCCCATGGATGACGGATCTTCGGTCTTGGATGAGATCTCCCCATCGACGAGATCTTGTCTTGGATGAGATCTTGTCTTGAATGAGATCTCCCCTTGGATGAGATCTTGTCTCGGATGAGATCTCCCCATTTGAGATCTTGTCTTGAATGAGATCTCCCCATGGATGAGATCTTGTCTTGGATGATACCTTGTCTCGGATGAGATCTTTCCATCGACGAGATCTTGTCTTGAATGAGATCTCCCCATTGATGAGGTCTTTCCTTGGATGAGATCTACCCATTAACACGGAAGACAGCCCGACATTTTGCAACCTCCTGTGTCTGTCGACCGAGACAACATTTCAAAGGACACTTCATTATGAAAAGTGCAAAAAGCCGTTTATAGACTCCAACACAGATCCAACGTATTATGGCAATATATAGTGGAATGTGTAAGTCATATAACACTGGTCCAAGGTGATGCCCCTCATCTAGTCTCAATTTGAAGGAGTCATCTGTCAGGAGTGGTGCATTGAGTATGCGAAAGATTTTTTTTCCCATCATTAATACTTCCATGGAAGTTCATGAAAATTCATGGAAATACTTACAGCCAGGCACGTTCGGTCAAGGTGCCTAAAAATTGACCAAACCAAATAGAGCATGTCTGCGGGAATATGAAACCAATTTACTTTTGGGGACGCGAAGCAATATTGCAACGGTAATTATCGGTCAAGGTGACAATATAAATTAACCTGTTTACGCTGGGGGATTTTTAAAAATGTTTTATTAATTTTCTTTTTTTAGAAAATTGTTCTTTAATAAAGTTTTTTTGAGAGATGTTGCTTTTCAAAATATACAAACAAACAAACAATTTTTTGCAAACTATGAACACTTTACAAATTGCATGCAAATTGTTCCTACATGGCTGATGAACGAGAATAAATGTCGAAATGCAGACCCTCCCCCCCAAAAAAAAAATAAAAAATTTGCCTTTAGTATTAACCAGTTATTAATCATCGTTGGCGGATTTTTCTCGTGCATTACCTGAGATGAAAGCTTATAACTTGGTTGATTCTATTCTTGGTTGATTCTAATTATCGGTCAAGGTGACAATAAATGAACCTGTTTACGCTGGGGGATTTTTTTAAATGTTTTATTTATTTTTTTCTTTTTAGAAAATTGATCTTTAATAACGTTTTTTACAGTCTTCATAGTTTGCGAAAAAAACGTTATTAAAGAACATTGCTGATGAACGAGAATAATGTCGAAATGCAGACCCCCCCCCAAAAAAAATGGCCTTTAGTATTAACTAGTTATTAATCATCGTTGGCGGATTTTTCTCGTGCATTACCTGAGATGAAAGCTTATAACTTGGGTGATTCTATTATAAAAATACAGCTATATATATATATTTTTTTTAAAGATACGGTCAAACTTTGATAATAAGCACGAAACAAAATTGTGTAGATTTTATCCGAAAGCCTCCGCGTTATAAAGATGGTAATGGTAGTAAGGCCGTGTCCGAAACGGCGACTTCGGCTACAGCTACGGCTAAATCGCTCGCGTCTGCCTATTCTTCAACACTGGCAGACGCGCTGATCAAGCTGTAGCTGTAGCCAAAGTTGCCGTTTCGGACACGGCCTATCAGTGCTGTAGTCAAGTCCCTGTTGTCCGAGTCTGAGGGGAGGCCGAGACCAGACTCGAGTCCTCCAGCGTCTTGTGAAAAGAACCCATCTGAAACACCCCTCTCCCTCCCGTTGATTACAACTCAACAGAAATCTTGAAGTTGTTAATTTCCAAAACCCGTCTTGAATAAAAAACAAAAAAAACCATGATGTCTGTTTGTGAATGCCGAGGCCAGAGATGCAGTTTAAACCGCTGGACTCGACGTTCTGGATAAAAATATCTAAACAAAAAAGACACCGTACTCAGCTGAAACTTTCACATGTGGCTTTTATTGTGTCTTTCTTCATAATTTTGTCTATAAATTTTCATTACATAGACAAAAACCAATCTATGACTACACCTTAATCTAAATTTATTGATCAAATCGGCAAAAATGTGGACCTATAATCTTGAGACGATAAGTTGCTTCTGATGAATGTTTATAATTCAGATGGATCATGTATTGAAATCACAGAAATAGAACAAGGTCATCTCAGTTCAAGAGGAATTCCAGCGGATTGGCTCTTGAATAGGACTGGCATTACAGATCACCACGGGTTCCCCACCCCCAAATTTGAAATATATGAACCCTTTAGATAAAACACTTCCAGAATAAAGAATATAGGCCCCCTATTTGTAAGCTTTTAATGTAGTCAAACTGACAATGATACAACAACTGTTGGTCTGCTTGGACATTTTCAGAATAAAATCTTAATTTTTATAAGCTTCTAATTTAATCAAACTGATGTTGAGTCAACAGCTATTTTCAGTTGAAATGCATGCAGTGTATTTGTTTTGTTATCCTCTCGTAATAGTAAAAGGCCGCGAGAGGGCCGAAAACGGGCGAACCGGTATAGCGTATTTTTAAATACGCTATATTTTTAAATTGCGCTGTACCGGTTCGCCTGTTTTAAATTAAGACTTTAAGGAAAATGCATATAGCCTATAGGCCTACGTTTTGAATTGGCCAGAAGTTAGCCCCTCCCCCTTGAAAATAATGGTGCACCCTAAGTGGCCCCTTTAAACAAATATTATCTTATTTTCGCCACTGATTGAGAGATGATCAATTTGAACGTCTGTTTATATACGGCATATATATAACACAAATTAATACGTTTACTTACGGATTTAAATGTATGTACAGCTTTCAGTTCTTGTTTTGTCTGGGTTTTGGGGGTGTTAAAAAAAATATATATATACATATATTCGTCTTTTGCAATAATGTCACAAATGTGCTTCCTCATTATTCTTTGCGTGTTATACTTCTAAAAAGTGCACACTCAGTTTAAGATTTGAAGATTTTATTGAAAGAATCAAAATGTATTAATAATATAAATTGAGCTCATCTGAGTAATGAAACCCAGTTGGTTTATGTACAAAACCAATTATTTGGATATTCAAAGGTGCTCTTTGATACGCTTTACGCAAATTTGTCTTGTCCTTTACAGCACTTTCACGGGAATTCGTTCTTTGATTTTTTTTTTTTTTTTAATGTCAGTTTTATTTAGATGAATGAGATTGTCACTTTTCATTCAGTCACAGAGGGCCGCTCCATGCAGATACTGTTGTTCGTTTTGCTGAACAACCAGTAATTGTTCTTCGTTTTCGTAGTTGTTATTAGTTTGTTTTTTTAAGACCGACATTGAAAGATTCATTTTATTCAAAAGCAAACTGATACTACTTTGAAACAAAAAGACAACGATAATTCATTCAAGATAAAATTCTGAAGTAGCCTGGCCAACTTTAGGCTATGAATCTTTGAGTAAAAAGTCCACAATCAGCTGTTTCTGGAACTTGAGCGTCATATCTGTGTTTTTACTCATTGTGATTTAACAGTGTTGATTGAAATTATTTCTCTCCGTAAATACACGTTAAATATTTCTTGGACTCCACAAACTGGGTGTGGTCGGCTTCGTAGTGAGTGCTATTGTTGAGCTCTTACCTTCAATAAAATTCCACTAAACGAGCTTCACTTACCTACACATCTCATTTTACCTCGTCCTCAAATCTCAAGTGAAAACAGTTTTTGATTTCAATTGAAAGGAGAATTTGTGATTTGTCCTTTCGGAGATTCCGCCACAAGCCACTTGGTTGGCTGATATATTTGCCGACAGACTATTTTCTTCTTCAATCTCCCTTTTTTTTTGTCTCCAAAAACTGAAAGATTGTTTTTCTTTTCGCTCAATGTTTCAACTGAATGTGTATATTACTTTGCTTAGAACAAACAAGACCAACTTAATTATTTCAAATCTAAAAGTAGTTCCAACTTTGGGCTATGAATTATTGAGTTAAAAAGTTCACGATCGGCTGTTCAGCGTCATTTCTGTGGTTCTTTTTTACTCATAGTAATTTAACAGTGTTGGTTCAAATTATCTCTCTCCGTAAATACACGTGAAGGGTTTCTTGGACTTCACAAACTGGGTGTGGTCGGTCTCGTAGCGGGTGCTGTTGTTGAGTTGGCAAATTCGCTCCCCTGTTCCAAAATGCTGCACGTTGAAGGAGCGACATCTGGGGTCGTAGACACACGCCGTGGCGCAGGCACGGACGTTGCTGGTCGGTATCTCTCGGAAGGTGTGGCCGGTCAGACACGACGCAAGCAGGCGCCATTGCTTCAACTTGACTTCCTTGCCTTTGCAGATGACGTGATATTTATTTGCGCACTCAGCATCATTCCATTTACCTCCCTTTTCGGATGAGGCTTGAAGCTCACCGCAGTTTTCAACAGTTTTGCCGTTTGGCTCACGCGTGTTCCAGTTCGCATACCCACCGTTGTCTGAAGTGCAGTCCCACTGCCCGTCAATCTCTAAATCATTGCAATTGATCCACACACGGTCAATGGTTTTACCGCTGGTTTTATTCAGTATATAGTTATTTTCCTCCGATGATGAAGGCGCAACCATCTCCCCTCCCATCTCCTGACATTTCAATCTCCCTTCATGCCAAGTCAGTGTTTCTTCA
>CM021539.1:6844829-6869857 GCA_010994315.2 Pisaster ochraceus | reverse complement strand
TCTTCCCAGACATGCCGCGTAAGTTGTTAATGATGAAGGACAGTACTCCACAACAGAGACGCCAGTGTTTCGACAACATCATGCGATTCATCGCCTCCAACACAAAAGTCTGCTCCTGCGCTCCTGTGCTGCAATTTTTGGGTACTCTTTTGATGATTTTTTTTTTTTTCAGTCCCTCTTTGCCTAATTTTTCTTTCCCCAAGTCTTTCAGTTTGTTTTGTGTTCTTGCAATTTCTGGGTACTTTTTTGCTGTTTTTCTGTTCCCATTTTGCCTGATGTCTCTTCCCACAAATTTGCCCTGAGGTTGGTATTGTGTTCTACAATCAGCAGTTCCTAGGTACTTTTTGCTTTTTCTCTGCCTTTCCCTTTTGTCAGATGTTCCTCCCCCCCAAATCTTCCCTTAGGTTGGTTTTGTGTTTTGCAATCTGCAATTTCTGGATACTTTGTAAAATAAATTCCAGCCCCACCCCTTCGCCTGATGTCCCCTCCCTCTAATCTTCCCCAAGGTTAGTTTTGTGCAATTTCTCTGTACTATTACAATTTTCTCTGCGCCCCAATCTCTTTGCCTGGTGGCCCGTCCCCTAATCTTCCCTTAGGTTGGTTTTGTGTTCTTGCAATTTCTCAGTACTTTCTGGTTTTTCTCAGTCCCTTTGGCCCGGTGACCCTCCCCCACTTCCCTTTGGTTGGATTTGTGCTTTGCTCAAAACCTTCCTACTCTTGCTAACATTTTCCAGCAAGTGAATGCCTTCATGCCCCTTTCTCAATGTTTAAGAAATCAAACCAAGGGTGCGCACAACATTGGTAAGATTATGTTCATCGTGTCGTGTCAGTGTTAGCAATTTAAAGTGGAAAAACAATGAATTTTAGTTAGCAAAATGACCGAATGTCTCGATGTCCTTACTTGAATTGGTGAGTCATTTGCTGGTTGAGGCTCAAAATGCCAACCAAGAAAATTATATATATATATATATTTTTTTTGGGGGGGAGAAGTTGACGCACTTCCCCACAGTTGCTCTGCCCTTGCCGATACCCCCAGAGGGTGACTGATCTATTTTGGTTAATCAACTTGTTATTTAATGGCTTGTAGGTGTAAATCCAGACAAACTTAATGAGCTGGAAAATGACCAGGAGTCAACTCAAACTGACCAGGCAGACAGTAAAAGCGCAGCATCAAGTTCAACTTGGAAACGGAGTAACGTATCAAGGTACAGTTAACACAAATGAGGCTTTAAAAAAGGAACGGTTTTGGTTTTGTAGTGCCTGCCAAAGATGCATCTTTTTGCATGTGGCACATCGTGGACAAGCGCACCGGACTCGACTCTGTTATTTTGTGAGTCTAATTTCATGGGTCTGCTTACCGTAAGCTAAGAATCGATGTTTGCGGAAGCAGAGAATTCCATGCTTACGTAAGTAAGTGTATTCCACAGGTAAGCAGGGAATTTTTGGCTTGTGGGCATGTGTACTCCAGAATGCTAGGCATTCTTCACTTACACACCTATCGCAGAAATTGATGCAGTTGTCCTGTAAGCGAGGAATGGTGATTGCAAGCGCAGAGTTCGGCGGTAAGCAGAGCCATGAAATTGGGCCCTGATCAGCAGAGTGCAGGTTCGAGTCCGGTCTTGACACCTGTGTCCTTAGGCAAGACACTCAACCATTAATGCTTTGTCCATTGGATGGGATGGCAAGCAGGTCCTGTGTGTCGTGTAATGCATGTATATTGGGGTTGGAGACATACTAAAGGTTTTAAAACTTTGTGTTTTTATTTTTTCATGTAGTTCAGGAAGCCAGCAGTCTAGCTTGTTCAGTGATGAAGCAGAGGATGACTTTGACTTCTTCAAAGAAACGTCCGGAGGACCAGGGAACAGTGATGAGTTGCCTGATGAGGACGACCTGTTCTCCACAAACTCCCACACAACGTCGAGCTTGTCAGCCAAGAAGGGTAAGTGCTCCTGTAAAGGTACATCAAAGAGACTTTGTGATGGGTGTGTGAAGAGAGAATATCTGTTGAGACTGACATGGCGGATCTGGTTGACTTATGCAGAGTTGCAGAGTTTTTAGCTTGAATGTCGCTTGCTTTGCAATAGTTCCTGCTTAAGCAGCTCTATGAATTTTGGTCCTGTTGTGAGGAATGAGCATATTTCGAAGGAGAGAGATAATGGATATAAGTGAAGAAAAGAACAGCGGAAAAAAATCCACATGGGCTTGTATGGTCTTGTATGAGGGGAGGATGCTGTAAGGAAGCATTCTGTACGGCAGGTTGACTTCGTCCAAATAGTCGGCCCTCAAGCGGCGTGCCCTCCACCTCAAACCTCTTTTCCGTTGTCAAAAACTACCTTTCTGATTGGCCCTTGAGATTAACAATCAAAGACTTCTCTCCTTATGAACAGAAAACAGTTTCAAAACTTACTTACAATCGCAAGTTATACTTTCAAACGCTCAGTGTTTCCCTATCCTTTCAATCATTAAGAGACAAACAATACTGCATTTATTCAATGCAAAGCTCTTTTTCTTTGCAAAAAGCTTAGGCTCTTTAGGAAATAAAAACCTCACAAGCTTTTATTTTTCGTTCGATGTACGCACAGTTTTGGAGAATTTGTCGGCAAATTAGATTTACAATAGGTAATAAAATGCCTATTTGAGCGCTTGAGCTATTTGAGTTGCCTGTGTCTTTGGCCCTTTTCAAACTTTGGCTTCAGCTCCATCTGTACGTTCGGAACACTGTACCGAATGTGCAAATTTTTCTAAATATCTGTAGGAGCATATTAAGCCAGAGCCCAAGCTAAAGCCACGATATTTCGAAAAGGGCAACGTTTGTTTTACTTCGCTCTTCGATCAATTTATCAGAGAGAATGCTACGCAAACTTGGTTAACGAAAAAACAAAAAACAAAAAACCAAACAACCAGACAAACAACTTATTAGGCTATACAAACCAGCACGCGAAATCACATATTAACAAAGACAGCAATGATCTCAGCCGACCTTGGTTTTCTTGATACTGCTAACATGCTTCAAGGAGATTTTAAGAACTTATGATGGAAATGAGGACAATCTAGTCGTTGACTGATCATCACATGGGGGTAAGTGTTTGAGATTTTTATGTTTAGAATTGTTGTATTTTTTATATCTTTTATTCTCAGTGGTATCTGTTTTGAAGCTGCGTCCTGTGCAATATTTAGATTTAAGTTTGTTCTGGCAAAAGTATATTGTTTTGCTTACTGTGGGATTTTCTTTAATGCTGAGTGTTATTGTTATTTATGAAATAGGGTCATTTCGTATCAATTCACTTCTTAAATGGGGAATACTAAACCTGATCCCCTTTTTAGTTAGTTCATATATGGTGTATGGGATAATTTAGCCTGAAAAAGCCAATGTTTCAACTTATAGCCTCTCCTGGATCAATGGTGAAGACCTACAGTTTTGGCGATAAATGGGTGTGGTAATCATTTTTCAAATGACCTTATCCTCATAACCGGTGGACCAAATTGGTTGATACGGGTGTCTTTAGGTTAATGCATGCAAGGAATTCAATAAGTTTGCAATTTTACTTTTGACGTAGGAGCAGTTGTAGTTTGATGATCTGTAGTTATACCTTGAAAGTCACCTTGTGGACCATGTTATCTTTAAAATGTATGAACTTAGTGGTGAAAGTTATTCCCTGACATATTTTTGATAAAATTAATATCTGGAAATTGGAGACCTATAATTGGAGGTAAAATTTGAGGTCACTGGGTGATCTGACACCGAAAAGTATAAAAGATACCTTTGAAAAACACCTTAACATTCTTCTTCTCTCCGCCTTAAAACTCAGGTGGTTGAAATCTTTTGAATGATGTACCTTTTAAAAGACTAATTGCAGTTTTTCTTTTGAGAAAGTAAAATTTGTTTTAAGAAAAAGAAAACCTAAAAGACCGATGACTCTGAATTACAGCATTTTGATGTGGAGTATTTTCTTGCCATGATGGAGGAAACTAAGCTCAGACACACCCATTGGATCACTGCCTGTATGATCTCCGTCTTTAACGCTTCAGATGGAAGCAATTCCGTTATCCTTGCTGCAGCAGCTACCGATCAAATCTGAAGGGGGAGAGGTTTGTAATTGTGGAAACTTGGCGTCACATGAAGATACCTCCAGATCAAGACACACCCACTGGACCCGTCTCCTGTTCTTCTCACTTTTGTGATCCTGTGTGCGAGCCACACCCCAACCTCGAAGTAGTGTCTCTTTGTAATGAGCCACACCCGCTACATAAACTTAATGCAGCATCCTTCCATGTGGAACTATGGACTTCTCTCACAGCCCGGAGCAGCCAGCTGGATGGCTTCCTACCGCATCACTGGTCCATACAGACTGATAGAGAGCTGCAGGCTTGACTGAGGTAGGCATTAGGAACCAGCAGTTACTTGTAGTCAACCACCTGAATCTATTTAACTTACAAATATATTTAACCTCACCTCTCGATGAAAGAAGTGTGTCATGATGTGATTCCCACTATGAAACTAACTACCATAGCATATGTGACTCATAATAAACACAGTTATTCTTTCCAAACGTTGGTTATAATTTACACCCCAGTAGATCTTTGTCATTTGATTGGAGAATTGTCGGTCACGCGCCATGTATTAAAGAGGGACTCCAAGGTCAAATTCAGTCTTGTGGCGCACTCATATTCAAACAGTCTCAATGAAAGTGAAAACAATTTACAAGTCTCTAACTTCACGTTAAAATGGTGTAAAATCTCATTATATTCTACAGTCTTTCAGAGTGAATTTTGAAACATGTCGTAAATGGATGTCGACCAAAAATGGGTGGGCACATTCCAAATGGGTTTTTTGTCCATCAGTCAAAAGGTCAATTTCAATGCCTTTTCGATTGAATAAAAACAAAAACTCAGGAATGAACTAAAAATATCCTGTACAAAAATGAACAGACCCATGTATTTGAAATGTGACCATATTGGATGTTGACGAAATTCGCACTGGAAGGTCATGAGGTCAGAGACTTGTAATGTTTTGCCGCCACTTTCATAAGGACTCTACCTATTGGAAAATAATTGAATCGCAAAACTGAATTCAACCTTGGAGCCCCTCTTTAATCAAACCATTACATGGCGTTTGTCATCTGGTACCGTGTGTTTTGGTTCTCTTTATTGTCCCATCCTTTTTAACTATTGCACGCCGGACCACACCACCCGTGTGCAGGCGTTTATACACAGCAGTACAAAACGCCCTCGTAGTGGATGCCAGAATACAATCTTGAACATTCTATTTTCCTTCCAAATGACAGAGATGTCCTTGGATGTTATATAAAGCAAATAATGGAATATTTTGCATTCGTGCAATGGTAGGAATTTGTTTATTCGTTGGAAGAAGGAATGTTCTACTCAACTCGGCATCACCACATTGAAGGGAACATTCCATCTTTCAACTCGCAAAACATATTCCCACCCGTTGCGCTCATAAACATTTATTGTTTGCATATTATGGAGATGCACGACAATTTCCACAGGGTTGTCTCCTCGTCACATTCCATAGCTGATCAGTGCACCATTTTCCCATCGGGGCGAATATTTAACTGCAGGTGAACGCCAACTTGACTGCATTTGAATGCCTTAAGTCATTGACACCGCATTGGAAGTTAGTGTGGAGCTCTCTAGACTTCTGCTGCCATGTGTGCAGTGAGGATGCCCTCGTGTGTTAACGCGAAATTTGCCCGCTGCGCACAATCATCTGAGGGTGCCCTCTTTTGACTCGGGTTTCTCAGGCCGTGTAAAAAAAACCCAATTCTCGTCCGGTTGTAGTGCACATTTAATCATGGCAATGTGATCTCCTCTTGACCGATTATGATGGATAAATTGTCCCAGGTATTTTTTTGATTGGGGGGGGGGGGCGTGACAGACGTCTATGTCTTGTAGCCTCGGTATGGTTTCATTAACTGGAGACATATGAAAGGTGGTTGCACCATGACTCAAGAGTCTCTAAACAGATTCCTCTTGCATACACTCTGTCCTCAGTGAGAGTCAATCCGACGGTAAAGGACAAGGCTACTACTAGAGGCCTTGCACCAGTCCAGTAATTGGTCTGGGTGGATTGTTATTGGAACTGCCTGGCAATTGCCACAAAGTCCCCGCAGTAGACTGCACATAATGACAGCTAGTGATACATGATGCTCCGCTGATGAATGTACAAAGAAACTGAGTCACAAGTCTTACACGCTAAACTTAACATTTGTTGTCTCCTCTCTTCCCCCAGTGTTGTCTGCCTACAAGTGGCCTCATTTTTTAATCAAGGGAAAGGCAACGTGTGATTCTCAACATCTGGCTACTGTTATCACAGCTTTCGGTGACACAAAGGAGGGATCATCTGGTTGTCACAGGCTGGCTGGGTAAGTCCTATCTTTCTTTAAAATTCGTAAAACATGAAAATTGAAAGTTACTTGGTTTATTGATTGATATTTAAAATAAAAAGTTACATTCCCTCTGCTGCTTCCGAAGTTGTTTCTTAAAACTTGGGTGTGACCCTGTACTATACAGCAGTTACAAAGTGAATGGCTTCTGACCAGCATCCCCGAGCATAGCAAAGACATTGACAAAATAGGGAGACCCCCAACATTAGGGCTAGATAGCTCAGTTGGTAGAGCGTCGGCATGTTAATCGAAGTTATTCTAACAAAATTACCCAGTCAGTTTCCCTTGAGGTTTATTACTTGATTGAAAAAAAAAGAAGAAAAAAAAGGAGAATCACTGGTGTTGTATGATCATCCTGCTGGTAACTAATGACCTCAGTACCAATTTCAGAAGAACTTGCCAAGCAAGTTTGTGCTATTGCAAAATACACATTATTGTGGCTGATGACTGTTTCTGGTAAACAAGTTTTGTTTTTGCATTGAGATTAGCACCTGTGACTAAACAAATGTGCTGTTATAATAAATATTATTGTTAAGAACATGTGCTATAAAACAACCACCATTGCAGCAACTTGTACACCTTTGTTAAATGCCATAAATCATACATAAATGTTCATATGTTTTTATAGCTAATAAGTGCGTATACACATGCAATACTCCTAGGGGCAGAGAAGAAAACATTGTAAATAGCTTTATTACTGGTTGTTATATCATTTCTAGCCAACTTGCTTTCTTTATGAATGCCCACGTCCAATGTAGTAGGGCCGAATTGGAAAATACAAATTGTCACCAATACTCAAGTATACATGTATACTCCTGGAGGCAGTGAAGAAAGCATTATAAATATCTTTATAAATAATCTTCATATCAGTTCCTAACCATCTTGCTTTCTTTGTAAATGCCAACAACCACTGTAGGACTGAGAGGAAAGAAACAAATGTAGTAAATAGTAAGTCGCACACATGTACACATGTACACATGATGTACACGTGTACATGTATACTCCTGGAGGCAGAGAAGAAACCATTATAAATAGCTTCACCGCTGGCCTTTACATCGTTTCCAATGTAGATCTGGAAGGAAAAATAGTCTGACCCCTGTGTTGTACAGTAAACGCTAATGTTATTGCATGCGTACACAAAGAACTGTCCAAAGATGGCCCCTGCCAGATAATGGTGTCGCCACATTGCCCACATACGTTTAAAAAAATATCTTTTAAAGTTCTGGTTAATTGTGGACGCTGCTATAAAAAAGTACATTACGGGAATTTTGCAGTGGACCTCTTCGAGGCTCAAACGATAACACTCGTAATAAAATACTATAAGTTACTATAAATTGATGACCCACAAAATCAATCTTGTCGTGGATATAAAGGAGTTTGCCATAAAACCAATTAGGCCAAACGGACGACAGTCTTTAATCTTTGTAAATCTGTCCCAGTGCAATATGACGTTGGTCAGTAAAGTTGGAAAAAGGTCGATATCATTGGCCAATGGACTAAATAGAGGTATGAGTACTTTGTGCTGTTTCATATCTCCTTCTAAATTTGTGCGGCGCGTAATGTCGAGACTTGATGATAATTAATAAGATTTGGTGAGAAATCATGAAGTTTGTCGAGATTGGACGAGACTTGATAACAATTTATAAAGTGCACGTGTAATGAGACTGAATGAAATTGGATACGAAATATTGAGGCTTGGTGAGAATATCTATGTAAACTAAAGAGATCTGATGAAATTTGAAGCTTGAAAGGAGAACAAGTATTCATGTCAATTTATGCAGTACGGCATAAGTAGCAAAGGAAAGGCTTTTGCAATGGTGGTCATGAATCCGATCTGTTACAATTCAAAGTTATTTTCGACCAAAATTACAAATTCCAATTTCACAGCATTGCCCCACAAATAACCCTGGAGGCAACATTTTCAAGTAAGCACACGTACATGTACGCATGATATGCAGGCAAAGTTGTATACGTTTTCTATATGTCCGTGATGTTGAACTGCCTCTGTATATTAGACAATTGTATTTATTGCTTCTCAGTGGGTGACTTTTAGGACGGAAACCATATGTAGAGCTATATGCATGATTAGCCTAATATTGAAAGGAAGCTTCAATCTACTTTTTTGACGACTGCGATTGTGATATGAATTTAGTTTCTTCAAACCCTTGCGAATACTGAATCGCTTATCTGTAAAAGGGGAAATGAGTGTCTTGACAAACTTCAGTGTATATAGTGGACACTGTGTTTTTGTTTTGCCCGCACCGATGTGTGCAGAATTGTTTTTCTTGGATCTTTCAGTGTGCCGCTGTAATGAAAAACAAACAAACGGCCCCCGCCCCGACCCCCCCCCCAAAATAAAATAAAAGAAAAAAGACCCCCCCCAAAAAAAACCCCAACAACAACAAAACAACAACAACAGCCCTGACACCTTCGGTGGGAATCTAGCCCACGACCTTCCCCATTGCTGAGCAAATGTCCTAAACCGCTCGACCACCGAACTTTGCCAATTGAGGCCAGCTCGGTTCGTTGACGCCACACGCAGTCAGAGTGTAAATGAACATGCTGACAAACTCGCTCCGCCACATTTATCCCCAGTGAGTTGTGAGTATCTCTTGCCATCGCGGGGATACGGTTTTTCTTATAGGTCGTATACATGACGATTAACCAACCGGTCCTTGAACCAACCATAAGATAAATACCATCTGTGGGCCCGAGCCACGCGCTAAGTCTGTTTAATTTCGTTTCTTTTATCCCCTCCTCTTCCGAAGGAGGACAGCCTTTAATTAAAGGGACCTTACAGCATTTGTTTTGGTTAGGTCATATTTATTTTGGTAAGGGAACACTTATTAAATTCTACCAGTTTGGGAAAACATCGTGAACTAAATTGTGGAAATTACTTTACTTTCATTATAGGCGGTTGGCGTTCCTGCATGGGCACAACAGTTAATGGTGAAAGTATTTTTGGGTGTAATAATGATTGTACACATGCCATGCATGTTTTCTTTGCCTTGGCAGGCAACATGGAATGATGGTAGTGCAGACAGAAACAATTTATACCACAGTCATAGTTTCAATTTTGAACTAGTTTGTCTTGTAAACGAAAAAGTCGCCGAGAAAACAAAATAAATAAATGAATGTACTGTTTTTATCTGAAAGCTCACTGATTCTAAAGTTCACAGCAGTGTACAAATCCTCCGAAGAATAATTTTCGCATGACCTTCCGTCAAAGTCAATGATCATAGCACGGAGATATCCCAAATTACAAGCCTTTTGTTTCAACTGCAGCAATCGAAATAAGAACGTGCCCAAAGTCCGTGACATGGACTTTTCGTCGTTGTTCACTTCATCACGATGACCCAGTGGGGAAGAAATTATTACAGGTTGGTATGGTGTTTGTATTCTCAAAACCTTTGAGGATATGACATGCCTTGAAATACACGGCCTCTGTTACCCTGGTCTTGGCCTTGGTCCCCCTTCAAAAGATGTTTCAATGGACGTGTCCTTTGCATATTGAAAACGGCCCTGCCCTCAAAGATGAGCTTCCAGACCTGTGTGAATAAACGGTATTGTATCCCTTTAAGACAAAGGGAGAAAGAAGAGAATTTTTTTTTAACGAAACGCTCTGTGAGTGTACGTCATCAGCAACCGCTCATCATCCCGTCTCCAGAGACGAACTGCCGCAACCTCTTAGCAAAATCAATCAATGCGGCAACATTAGATAAGGAGAAGGGGGGGGGGGGACACCCAAGCGCACATACCCTGTGCCATTTAATGAGTCTCTGATACGCAAACCCGTCTCTGCAAGTAAATGGTGGAAAATCCAACAAGTCGTGCATTCAACTCTTTCCCCGTGTTTAAAGCAACGGCTGCAACGTCGGTTACTCGGGTAACGAATGCCAAATTAACAATTTCAAACGGACACACACACAAGAGTGGAGTTTGAAATGCGGAAACGGCGAGGCTGTCGACACGTCGTTGCAAAAATCTCAAGGTGACTCAACTTGGAAGTTTAAAGGGTAGCTAGCAAGAGCCTACCTTTTCCAAAAACGAAACTCGAGAATAATAATAGCAGGACACATTTTTTTTATATAGCACTTTATCAAGAATGGGCGCTTGTCAAAACGCTCTATTGTGTTAACAGCATGTACGCTGAGCTATGTTTGAACAGACCGTGCATGTCTCGAGAGTATTCGAGCATTCTGAGGACCAAAATGGTCCCACGTACAATGCTTTAACGCGTGAAGGAACCAAACTCACTCACTTCAACGGGTCCCAAAGTTCGAATACGCGCAAGACTTGCATAGTCTCCTGTCAGACCCGTGTAGCACATTGTAAGGGCCACCAACGTAATGCTCTGCAGTATGCAGCCTTTACCGGAGTCTCAAAGGCAAATCCATTGTCTTACACGCTAAAAACTCCCGGGTACAAGAGGCCGGGTTCATTTCTTGGCTAAGCTGACCCGGAAAGGTGAGCAAAAAAGGGATTTTGTCTCAGACTCTGCGTCAGTTTGACCCATTTCTTGGTCATTTTGGCACAGTTGCAAGGTTATACGGACTGTTTGACGTGCATTTCACAACAGCGCACTGGACCTATAGCTTTACGTCCCATCCGAAGGGCGAAGCAATAATTAAGTGCAGAAGTGCAAGCCAAGGCCGGGAACGGAACCCACACTCTGGCATGGAACACCTGAGCTCAATTCAGGTTCGCCATTACACCACTTGGTGGACAAGACACTCCAATAAAACAAGTCGCATCGTAACAAGATTGGACAATACGTCCAACTTTGTTAATGTTGTTTTATACTTATTTTATGTAAAACAATGAAACTTCAACTAGTGTGTAGATCTCGCCACTAGAAATCTCGGCAAATCTTCCGAAAGTTGGTCGATAGGATCTTTCAAGAATTCAAAAGTATTATATGGTGCGTAAGCACTGATGTAACATCATATATGACACGTCTCACCAGAACCACGTGGCCCTAACGCCAATTCGTATGTAAAGAAATCATAGACTTGCAAACGAATGTGGAAATGCACTCAAACTTAATCAAATAAACAATACTGTAATCCTAATGTTGTTTCCGTGTTCATTAATCTATCAAATTTAATAACGCGCTGCAATTCCCTCCACATACTTCACGTCACATTTCTTGGAACACGTACACATTTAATGATGTGGTTTTTACCTCCCAGCCCGGCCTTACACCCTAACGCCACAGCATATTAAACAAGTGTGAAATCATTGGTAGTGAGTCACATTTCTTTATATCTGGCTTAACAATTCAACCACAGACTACAGATTCCCGCCAACCAAGCTGCAACTCTCCGGCGCCACGTGCGTTATTTATTTATGCCGACCTGTATTTCGCTGCATACCAAATAATCAAACTGAGATGCTAAGCCAGCGATATCAGTGGAGAAATAAATCGACATGGTACAATAACTGTAACAATCTAATTTCATGCAATGATCTGTCAAAAAAAAAAAAAAAAAAAAAAAAAAAAAAAATCTCAGAGCACTATCGGTAGAGACACAAGTAAGAGGCATAAAGTTGAAGTATAAAATGTTGCTTGAACATATCGTCGCTCGTACCACGAAGTGATCTTTCTCGTCCACAGTTGTAAACAAAAACGTGTTTGGAGAAAATCACGAATTGAAGTTGCACTATTTTTCAAACTGCTGTTTCTAGGTCTGCTCATGCTATTTTTATTCTATTTAAAAAAAATATAAATATATAAAACTACTTTATTCATACAGAACTGTCAATGTGTTTTCATTCCTGCAACTATTTTATTTAGTAATTAATTTCTAAACCAAAACAAAAACAAAACCGAGTTTTGCCTGCAAAGCGCTGTGTACAAACCAATGCATAACAGAGACCTATATCAAGATAGGTCACTTCGTGAAAATACTGCTCTTTGCAAGTGTCACACGCGCCCGAACTGCGCGCGCTGTAACGCATAGTATACCATTGGTAAAAGGGCGTATTCAGATAGGTCACTTCGTGGAAAGACAAAATAGCAAATCTAGTGATACGTCATTTTTACTAATTAGTGTAATTACGAAACTATTACGTATTAGGTACTGAAACTTGCTGAAAACGTTAATTGTAACAAGTGTATTAATAACTTGTAAAAAGAATAATTTGCAAAGACGTGGTTTTTTGGGTCGGAAAGGTCAGTTCGTGGTACAAGCGGCGATATTTCCGCCGGACACAAGGCATGTTCGTAATAATTTGAATAACACGGAATTCCGGCGGGTACACCATTTCTCCTTGTATTGTTTTTGTTGTTTACCCTTGTACTGATTTAACGTGTGGTAAGCACACGGTCCCATCATTTTAGAGCAGATCTTAATCGCTACAGACAAGGGCAATTACCTCTGTTGCTCCGGGCCATTTTGTTGGTGCATGCCCCTTGAATGTTCTGATAGAAATTACCAATTTCCCTGCCCTTCACCAAGGAGAAAACACCTTGGTGCCCTTGCCCTTTCAAAAACGAAGCACCAGTCGTGTTTATTTATAGCAGCGGATGCCGCAACTCTTTATTTGATAACATATCGGGGATAAATAGTGTTCTTGGCTTTACCCGTATATACCAATTTGTGATGAACATTGTACTCGGTGCTTTACGAGTCCTGCGGGGAAAAATCCACAGGCTATAAACACGGTGAGATTTGAACCCACGACATTTACTTTCTAGGCCTCTGGACCACCGAGTTTTCCCGGTGATGAGAGGCCACACGTGTTTGGGCTCCAGCTTGATGAAATCGACCCTGTAGACTGTTAGTTCTGAATTCTACCCCCTTAATGTCTAGCAGCGTGTGTGGATTACAGGGTGGTGTGTAGCAATCTGAGGCCCAAATACGTCAGAACCAACGGCGGTAGCCCCTTCTACTACATCATTCATGTAATACACAAAATGTTCTCGGAAACAACAGCTTTACGTACGTCCTAGGAGGGCCACCCGACTGTAAAGCAATAACGGTTGAGTGTACCTACTACGTCATAAGCGCCATGGTCGCGTACCGGACCATCACTCTGTTGAGAAACACACATGGTCCAGGAAATTCCAAAGCACAGAAGTTGCACCTTCTGGTGCCTTTTTTTGTACGTTCATTAGCGTTTATGCAACGCTAGCTGCTCAATTTTACAGAGCACTAAGATTCTTAGTGACATCACACTTTGCTTAACAACTATGATTGATTGGGAGTTAAGATGAATCTCTGCAGTTTGATTTGAGCTTTGCACAATAGTTTCACGCTCTTAAGATTAAGATCAGAGCGTCACGAAGAGCGGTCCGGAGAATGTACGAAAGCTAACGTAGTTGTTCAACCGTTGAAATTCAAATCCCTCGGGTTGTCGTAATCAGTCACTCGACGGTAATATCCGCTTGCTGATGAAGCATTATTGTCTTGATTGGGTCTCACTTGACTAACCACATCTTGAGTTAGAACAATCGTCAGACGATGCCAGTAAATACCATTCAGCGTTGTAAGCACATCAGGTAAATTGGGGCTGGAGGGGGAGGGGGTGGAAGATCTTGTAGAAACAGGTTCATCAACGAAAACTGATAGAACTATCTCTTAGTTCGCTGATAACAGTGACCTCGGATTTGATTGAGTGCCAACTTATAACTGTACTTTCTAATTTCATACATGCGCGAACTCGTTTAGGAGATTAAACGAGTGGTCAAAGCATTTTGATTTTCACACATAAGGGAGATGGGGTCGAAAAAAGAACCAAATTTAACACACTAAATATTTTAATAGATGTTAAATTTGCATCGGGGATGAAGTATTTTATTTGGTTTTACCCATACACAAATGTGTGCAAAGCAACGGTCCGAGTCCTGTGGAAAAAAATCCACAAGGGCATATTACTTGGGTGGGATTCCAACTCACGACCTTTGCCTTTCTAATCTCTAGACCACCGGGTTTGCCCGGTAGAGAGGCAGTTCGAATCCTATATTTTAGCAGTGGACAACAATTTAACATTCTCTTAATTCCGACCATTCTCTATTATTCGAGCCTGACTTGAAAGTTTAACAGCCTTTCAGTCATGCCCAGCCTGCCGGAAATTATATCATCTTCCCACGGTACTTTCTCGACAAGTCAATTTGGTCCTGGCATTTTCTCCGCCTCTTCCTGATGTAAGATCATTCCGTCCTGGGTTGTCTCTGTTAGGATCGAGACCCTGTCGTATTTAAAACCTTAATATTGATTGCCCGTCTGCTCTCGGTATTTGTTAATTGATTTGTTATGATTAACGCACGCAAGGCTTAAGTTTACATTTTTTTTAAATGGTTGTATAATTGTGTGCAAGTACTCAGGGATGCCATAAATCACTAAGTTGTTTGAATAGTACCCGAGTAGCGAACCCGAATGCTCCATTCCAGAACCTCCTTGGACACATGACATTGCTTTGTTTAAATAAAATTGACCTATACATTAACAATAAATGTTACTGTGTCCACCCCCCCCAATATTGTTTAAAAAACACCTCTTGGGCCAGACCCATTTCTGGGCCAATATGACACAGAATCTGTGTCAACAATCCTAGAAATGGGTCAAAACTGACGCGGAATCCCCGTTTTTTTAACCAGTTTACAAGTCAGCCTGACCCATAATTGGATCACGACCCCTGTCAGAATTGACCCGGATTCCGGGATAATTCTGACCCGGGATTTTTTTAAAAGAGTGTATAGACGAAATTATTCATCTTAAAAAGTTCTTTCCACTCCACGGAGGAAAAGAAGCAAACAATCTTCACTTATCTCTGGGTTCTATGAGACACGAAACGCTATACTTTAAAAATGGGTACATCGCACGATCACAATCAAATACAAATTCATAACATGTTTGACATAACTCAAAAAACGTTACTACTAAGGACTGGATCGAAATGTCAATACATCATGTGTTGGAAGACATGGTGTGACGTTTATGGGCTCCTCATCAGACATTTTAGTCGATTTGATTAGCGGACACAAGATCCCACGGGGTTACATTTTAAAGAATTTAAGACGTGACTGGAACACATAAGTGGAAGAACAATCAATGCCCATCACCGCACGACAGCTTTTGACTTAGACTACTTTTAACTATAAACTACAATAAGGACAACTTTATAAACCAGTATGCCGAGTACATTATGTCAACATTCCGATTTTAACACAAAACGAAATCAACGTCAAGGGAAGGTAGGCCTACATACATTTTTTGGCAAAGTACATTTCTTAAAAAAATTCGTGTTACAAAAATACACACAAGAGTAATTACATTTATGCATTTAGTTTTGTAAGTATGTGTCTCTCCATGCAAGGAAAAAAGGGACCCACAAAAAACCCCCAACAAAAACAAACAAACAAACACCCCAACAAACAAACACCCGACGCAATCAGATGCGACTGTAAACTAAGTTTTCACGGAGATGAAAACGTCTGGGGATGATTGGTCCTGGTGACAAAATAAGTTTATAGATTAAAACTTGATTAAAGTTTGCTTTCCTGGTCATTCACACCAGCCTATAACAAGATATCATACCCTTGGTGATGATTGAACAAGCGTACATGAAGTAATGTTAACTGTTAACACCTCGGTCCAGTTCAGAACACGGCTATACGAGGTTGCGCATCCGATCTCATGAAGGATTAATTTAACTGAAATTTTCTTTGGGTGGCCTGCCTAAAAGTTTGCGGACCGCTGCTCTGAAAAAGGAGGTTAATATTCCGAAAAATCTAATGGCATATTAAGGATTCCGTATAACCAAATATTTCGAGATGACAAAGCGTTATTTCGTTCTAACAAACTAATTTCGTTTCGACGAAATATCATTTTACTCCTTAAAAACTAGTTCGTTCCCCTTAAAATAATGATATTTGGTTTCCTCGAAACAGTGTTCTGTTATTTCGAGGTAACTAAACACTTTCCAGGTAACAAAATAACATTTCAAGGGAATGAAATACTATTTTGAGGGAAATTAATAAATCTCAGATGTAACGAAATCGTATATCGAGGGAACTTAATATTTTGATGGAACTTAATAATATTTCGAGAAAACAAAGTACATTTTTTGGAGCAAAATATTTCGGGGAACGATGTAACATTTTGAGGGAACGAAATCGTATATCGGGGGAACTTAATACTTTGATGGATTCAAATGATATTTCGAGGGGACGAAGTAATATTTTTTGGGGGAAAAACAGTTGACTATTTTGAGGAAATGAAATAATTTTTGTGGGAATGAATATTTCCCTGTTTTTTATATATGTATATTTTTTACCATTTACAATTTTTCTGTATATCTGTTCTTGATCCCGGTCAAGTATGACCCTTGACTTTTCATAGTGCACGGTGTCATGTTTAGGCCGTCACTTAAGGGACATGTAGCTCAAAGTAATTTGAAATGATGAAGTGAAAGTCTCTAACTGTATCGGTCACAAGGGGCTACTTTGTGTTCCAGTGTCCCTTGCTACCCATTCACTGTGAAGATGGAGTTGAATAGCTTGGCATTTTGTCATAATAAGAACAAAGCTAAACTAGAAAACAAATGTTGTATAACCACGGATTATGACTTATGACATCAGATGTGCTATAACCACAAACTATGAGTTATGACATCAGATTTGCGTGGAGACCCACATGGGTCGAGGGTTCAGTGACATTAGCGAGCCTCTTCAAAACAACAACAATTTTGTACTTGTAGTTTTGTTCAAATATTTTTTGTATGTGTTTTTTTAATAGCACTTGACACTCAATATCTTTATCTTTTACGTTCTACCGCTACAATCTGACACCAACGTGACTGTAAACGATTCACAATATGCACCGAAGCATGCCTTTATGGAACTCTAGTTGACACTTCGTGACAACATAATAGTAGTTTTATGGAGTTGCGAACTGTCTATGTTTGACCGAAAAGAAGATATGTGTCACATAAGTTAGTCGACAGAAGAGGGCGCTGTGCTATGACATCACAATACGAACCAATGCTGTTTGTTTTCAGCTCGTTTTTATAATTTGATCCAGGGGAAATTGGTAACAACGATGCCAGAACCGTTGTTGTGAATTGACATGACATTGAACTGACCCTAGGATGACCATGGAATCATATTATGAACAGGGATGTGATTTTCTTTGATTTTTTCCCGATTTCAGGATTTTCTGAAAAATCTCCTTGTGCATAATACATTTTTGATAGAGGTAAAGGGAGAGAAAATTGGCCCACATTGCGTCCAACAACAATGTGTTGTATTTCTGGCGATGCACATATTTATGTCTGTAAACGTGCACACATTTTGGGTGTACAGGGTCCAGAATAAAGGGAGCCCAGTCCCGGAAATCCTTTTCATACATTTTCACAGACATCAACTCTCATCACTGGTAGATGATGTCGCCTCGCAACATAATTACAGTGAGCCCGATTGTTTAAAAAAGTGCATGATGTGAGATTTGTAAAAGAAGAAGAAAAAGATGAAGACAAAATGAAATACCCAACCACCTTTACAGAAAAAAATAAAACAAAGAAGAACCCCCCAAACAACAACAACAACAACAACGACGACGACGACGACGACGACGACGACGACGACGACGACGACGACGACAACGACAACAACAACAACAACAACAACAAATACTTATAATTTCAAACTAAAAGGTCGCTAATATTAACGCTTTATGGCTCGGTTTTCGCTGAAAGAATGTTTTCTCGGGAGAATTTTGAGAGATGACGCTGTCTCAAAACGCAAAACAAGCCAAAGGTTTCGCACATGCCACGGCCATTGCACAAAATACATTAAACGTGTAACTGATGGGCGTTATTTAATATCGGGATTCCAACAATAATTTGTTTCTGTTTGGTTTTTATTTTTACTGTTATAATTTTTTTAAATGTCAACCACCACTTAGAAGTGGCGGTTTTTTGTCTTGCAGAAGAAATGAAATGAAAGCTGTTACAACTTTCTCGAATCTATCAAAAAATCTAGTTAAAATTAGAATCTAAACTTCGGGATCTAATCGGCCCCAAATCGGACCTAGCACCTTCAAAGTTCTTACCGGATAACATTCCAACATTCCTGCAGATAATTGTTTCCGTCTGAAACGTTGTCAAGGTCGAGGACTTAATATCAGCTGAAGGCCCCAAAGTCCAATCAACACTGCAGTAATCGATACGCGCGTATTAAAAAAAAGCTCACAAAATCCCCGACAAAGCACAAACATTGTTTTTCCTTGTTTTCACTCAAAATTTGACCACCTAATTTGATGACATTGTAATGTTGTTGTTGATGATAATGTTGTTGTTGCTTTTTGTTTTTGTTTTTGGTTTTTGAGTGGGTTTTTTGGGGTGCTGAAAACTAGAAGATGTTAATGAGTAAACTTTTCCCAGCGTGCACTGCTTTGAAATTGCATGACCCGATTTTTGCCGAAAGTTTTTTTTTGGGGGTTTGTTTTGAAGATTTTCTTCTCTGATCGAATTTTGAAAGATGATGCCGTTTCAAAGCGGAAATAACTCCCCCAAAACAAAACATAAAGAGACTTTTGCATAAGTCATGGACACTGCAGAAAAAAAAGTAAAATGCAAACTAACTTGTTCGTTCTTGGAAAATCAAATTTGTTCGGGTAAAATCGGCCAAGAATCCGACCTAGCATCTTAAACCACTTTTGTTTTCTCCCTCTCTCTCTAAAAATTAAAAGAACATCAGACCGTCTCAATAATTGATCCTATATATAGGAAGCGCTCAAGGATTTCTATTGTTTAGATCAATTGAAGCTGGATTAAGTTATCTATAATTGAACCATTTCACCTTGCCTTTCCAGTAACCTTTCTCTTTCTCATAACTCTGTCTCATGCGTCCTACATTTTATCCGAGGTTGATGGAGTCACGAGTCTGTCGCGACCTGGTTTTTGTGTTTGAAGTGTGTGTCATTTTTTTGTTTCGAAGCAGCCTTGGGGTCTTTTCTCTCAAACGTCAAAGGCTGTTCATTTGGTGAATACTACATTTACAAGTTTCTTGCTTTTCTTCATGTTCAACTCGTGGCTACTTGTAGTTTTGGTCTTCTCTTAGTCCTTGATGGTGTCTGTCAGCGGGGGCTTCCAAGAGCTACGTCGCAGTAGGTGGCGAGTGCGTAAAGCGCTCGCCTCTCACCACGTGGCCCTGGTTCGATTCCCGGCTGTGGCCATTATGTGAGTAGAGCTGTGCGTTTTTTTCCTTTTCTTATATAGGCCACGAGTTTTTTTCCTTTTGGCCATCCGATTTGCCTTCATCCGTAATGATTTAACACTTTCGATCCCTGTCTGTGCCCCTTGGTCATAAATGGGTCAAAGTTGCTGGCTGCCAAAGGCGCCCTTGTAGCTGCGCCCTTCGCAATTCAGTTTCTCAGCTGCAAATAGATTAGCGTCACCCATATTACATACACGCAAATAAATCCAGACTTTCTCCACGAAAGCAAAAATACTCATATTTAAATGTTCGCATCAATTACTTGATGTGTAAGACATTGTTTGAAAAATTCCCCAATGTGCTACTGAAGAGTTCTTTTTGCATATTGTACAGAGTTTTCCTTTATGACGAGGCGTGTTATTTAGGTCTTGTCACATTGGCAATTCACAGGTATACCCATGGTCCAGGCAAAAATGAGGCAACCTCCACGACAAGAAACACATTCACGTTTAACATGTTCACATAATTTACATGGTAGTAAGACTGTCTTGTACGCTGCCGTCTCTTTTGCATACAGTGCAGTTGCCTGACACCAGGGTGGGTTAAAATGACCCCTACTGACAAGGTTTTTAGTATGTAATGGGCACCTGTTTTGGATTCACTACTTCTTTTATCGACGCATTGGTGGAAGTTGCATACGCATTTTGGACAACCCTCCACTGTAATTTACAGCAAACGTGGTCACCCAAACATCAAAATTACGGGTTAAAGATGCTAGGTCCTATTTTTGTGGACACAAAATTCAAAACTTTTAATAGCTGACAAAATAGTTGCAGACAGAGTTTATGCTTATGTGATCAACCATATTACACATGAAATAAAAAACCTGTGAAATGTTGGGCATAATCTGTTGTGTGAGTCAGGAGAAAATAGTGTAAAGACATGCACAATTTTCAGCTTAAACACATTTCCCTTAATATTTGTCCTTGAAATGTATAGTTTTTAGGTTTTCAGATTTCAGATTTCAGATTCATTTAAGAGGGAAACATTTCACAGAAAATATTGTTCTTGTATGAAATTCATATATATTTCAATATGCTTTCAGATTAGAATTGATTAAAAAATGATGTTTTTATTCTTACCAATCCTGTATAATACCTTTCTTGCAAAAAGCTGCTTCAACAAACCACGAGTCCCTTGTAACTAAAATTGTATAACCTTGTCATTATTTAAAATACAAACACTATGTCTATTTGTTCGGCAATGTTTAATTTTTACTCAATGTCGACAGAGGCTACCGCAAATGAAAACAGTCTCAGGACAGTATCGTCTTCCCTTCAAAATATCCATTTCTATCTTGCATATCGTGCATGCTGTTTGATTTTAAACTTGAAATACAATAACAAGACTTAGGAGTAAATTTATTGTTCATCTGACATTCTGATCTTGCCCCATTTCACCAGAAATGGAGCTTGTCAAATCTTTTGGCAATTTAAATGAAAGTGTGTCATAGGAAATAAACGCAGACAAAAGAGCAGTCTCTTGTACAGCCTTGTCAGAGCTGCGAACATATATCCCTGGTTCTGCAGAATGTTCCCTGAAAATGAGCCAATCTTTTCATGTCGTGATGGACACATTTGAAAACCTCCCTAGTTATGGAAACTTATTCCGTGTTATGTTGAATGTAATTTTAAATATCACCCTGATTGTTGTACAAAATCTTGCTGATTGCAAGATTCAAATGTTGGCAGCTGTGCCTTTTCCCTCATGATGTTAATTTTTTCCCAGTCATAATGTGTACATTCAGTGAAATTCAATGAAAAAATTACCCCTACTCTTGATTTGTGATATTCATCTGACATTATGTACTTGTCCCGATCCACCAGGAATCCAGCTTGCTAAGTCGCCTGGCAATATTAAATTCAATTTTATCATAATATGAGGTACACCCGGACAGAAGCAGTCTGTTTTTTTCCTCGTCATGGTCATTTTTCACTCATAATGTTTACTGCTGTGAAATGTAATGGGACAGAATTACTTCCCCACTTGTGTTCATCTGACATTCTGCTCTTGCCCCGATCCAACAGAAATCGAGCTTGTCAATTCGTCTGGCAATATTAAATTCAACTCTGCCATCGGAGGTAAAAGCATTGGACACAAACAAAAGCAGTCCTTGGACGGCCGTTTCCACATAATGCTCATTTTTTAAATCATAATGTACATTCTGTGAAATTTAATTGAAACATAACTTTCACTATTGATTCGTATTATGATGTTCATCTGACAATCTGTTTGTGCCCCGATACAGCAAAAGTCGAGCTTGTCAGTTCGTCTGACAACATTAAGTTCCACCCCCGTCAAATGGAGGCAAAGGCAGACAAAGGGAGTCTATGTGAAGGCTTTTTCTTGATATCGTTCATTGTCTTCTGCAGTTTCCGATTCACTTGACATAAAAAAAAAAAAACCCTTTTCGAAAGCACGGAGTGGCTTATAGTCTTGGGCTAAGGCTCCGTCAGTTGTTTGGAAAATGTGTGCGTTCATTACGGGGTTTCAAAGAGGAGGATGGAGCCAAGGCCGAAGCCCAAGCCAGAGCCCTGGTTTTGAAAACGGCCATAGGCACCTGACTTATCTTGTCAGTTTCCATTTTCTGGTCCGATCCGAACACCCTCCGGAATGAAACGGAGCGTGTGCTGCCCCCTCCTATACGTTGTATTTAAAACACGTGAGCAACATTGGTAAATGTCAAAGACCAGTAACCAACCCTTCACCTATAAAAATGTAGGCTCATTATCGGTTATTGAAGTTACGAGAGAACAGTGAGCAAAAAAAAAACCCGCTAATGATCTCGCGAGATCAAAACTAACGGCTTTAATGACTTCTTAAACTGTAGTATTTCAGGCAAAACTATTTTAAGGGAAGTTCCCACCATGACCATCTTTATATTGTGTGAAGTTTTGCGTAACTCCGAAAACAATTATTTCCTCGTTTTTAATTGTGTTGTGCACACACCTTGAAACAAAACAAATCGATAAAGTGAACTGATTGCATCTTCACGGTTTCATGTCGATGCGTTTACGTTAAAAGCAGTAAAAGTAGCCGTGTGAACCTTTTTAATTTATTTATTCCACTTTCTAAATTAATAATTAAGATATGGTGAGCGGGTTGCAATTTGCACACTCTTCTGTTGTGTTTTGTGCAGGCGTTAAAGTAACCTTTTCGGTGTAACATTACTCCTTCAAGATACTTTACTGGAACTCACCCGTGTTTCTCTTAACACCTTGGTCAATGAATGTAAATGCACCCCATTTGAATTTCTGATATAAATACCGGCTCTGCGATCTATACAATGGTCCCTTAACGAGGTCTCTTTATTGTGTGCGGTGTATGGCTGTCTGCAGATGATTACGTCACAGCACCTTGTAAATTGTTACACTTGTTATGTATGTGGGGAACTATCAAATAGACTGTTTTCCTTTTTGTGTGTTTTCAAAACAGTGTGTCAGTTTAAGTTTAACAGCTTGTTTGCGCATTAAAAAAAACCCAAAACAACAACAACAACAACAACAACATAGTACAAACATCATGCCAAACACCAACCAAAGTACTTCCACTTACGGTGACTGTTAATTTTCAAAGCTGCCTAGTTCTTGCAAAGATGCGTAAATAGAGTGGAATATTAGTAAGAGATTACGTTCCACACATAAATTGAAGCATTCGAAAGAATGGCCCTTAGACATGAATAGAACAATTCTGAAAATATCGGCGAAATTCTTTTGGGGCACAACTCTGATACATTGCAAGGACCAGGTCTTTATTGCGTGGTAATAACCGGGTTGTAGGTTGGCCGCTGTTGATGTACCTCCCCGAAGCCTCGAAATTGCCGAAATAGTAACCAATAATTGCGTAGCACCCTTTATGACACTAATGTGTCCCCGACTGATACCTGGTACAATTACACTTGTTCGGTAAAAAGGGCGAAGTTAAACGGTGGCCTTTCTCTACAGACGAGTTCAGTTACTTTTGAACTGATTTGCGCAACTGTTTGTCGTTAAAGATCTTCAAGCATGCGTCATTAAAGCTCAAGGTTCCGATGACTTTATTTTGAGACTTATTGCAAGAAAATCACCGCCGGCATTTCTGCAAAGCTTACTATTATCGTTATGCCAAACACACACACACACCCGTTTGTCATTACAATGTCTGGTGCCCGATATCTGTTTGATGTTGTATACACTAGCCTTATGTAACAAGAAGCGGAACATCCAGGGCTACGAGGTTTTGAGTTATCTGTTTTACTTATCGTATTTATGAGAAAGGTGTAGCGGCATGTTAGTACTCCATATTCTTATAAAGTTGTGCATTGGAGGTGTTACGTTGACCCTGCTGGGTTGAGGCAGTAGTTTATAGCGTGTAGTGATCATAGAGCGGCCTAGCGCATCCAACTCAAGTTCTGATGGCTGAGTCATCAGAGTTTGGGTACGCACAACTGCACAGCCGCAATGGATTTACCCGGTGAATGTGCTGCCACCTAGCGTTTCCCAAAGTCCCTTAGGTACTATATACAAGTCATGATCGGTGATGATTTTGAAAACGTGAACAATTTTTACTCTTACAGGTTTCGTTTGATGAGAAAATGCTAGTTCTTGTTGTACTGAGGAACTTTACCGTGTTTCCATTGATGTCAGTTTTTATCAAGCACAGTCATGCTCAAGGTCATAGACTGAATTTAGTTTAGGCATATATTGAATAGTTCGCGTCCCCAAAACCAACATGAGGCGTTTTGGGACGCTATGATGCAACAAACTTACCAGGTAAATCCATCGCGCTTGGAAATTGCGCAAGCTCAGAAATACGTAAAAGAATGGACATTCACAGGCAGCGTAAGTCTGCTGCCACCTAGCGCTCCAAAGTCTATTATTACTAACGACGCGGTGCCTTTAAATGTGGTGCACCACTTTTATCTTCCATTTTAAATTAATTTTTCCAAACTTTATCGGAAGAGGGGAAATGTGTGCCACAAAATAAGAATAAAAATAGTAGCGTGCGTGGAGTTTCGCGGGCGAGCAGTTTAGTGCACCGGACTCCAGGTCTGGTGTGGGTTTGGGTCCCGGTCATGGCATCACTGTCCTTGAGCATGACACTTAACCATAATTGCTACGTTCTTGGGTTGGTTCGAAAGCTGGAGGTACCCTTTATTGTGTAATGCACGTATTAAGTGAACCCAGTACACTTATCGTAATGTTTCTGGCATGGCTGGCTGCGCCACTTTACCGTGCAAACTGTAGTAGAAGATGCTTAACAATTTGATCTCATAAATCAAACATAGTCTGAACACCTTTTATTAAACAAATGAGCATTTTGAGACACCTGGAGATTGCGGGCCAAATAAGAGTTGAATATTGATATTGAATTTGAGTATAAAAAGAAGCGTGGCATGAAAAAGGTCCAATGCTACAACGAAC
>CM021539.1:6805037-6829940 GCA_010994315.2 Pisaster ochraceus | reverse complement strand
AACAAACATAACAACACTAACATAAAACACAGACACATGAGCGTTGCTGGCTGCTTTAAACGGGGTTAGAATTTCTTTCGGAAAAAAAGAAACAGTTTTCTTCTGGCGGATTAGAAGAAACCTTGAAAGCAGATCTTCCCCGCATCCTGAAGCAAGTGAAACTGAATGAATGAGTGTTCAATGCCATTTTTTTGCCTATCCCATTAAAGAGCTGATATATTTTGTATTCATTTAATTGAACATCGATTTATTAAAGGAACATATCATCATTGGCTATTGCTGTACTTTTTGGGACAAAATATGAATTTGTGGGGTAGGTTTTATACGATTTATCGTTCCAACGATCTGTTTACATTTGTCAGTTTGTGACTGCCGAGAAAAACAGAGCAAATGGTGAGGATTCAATACTGTGAGACAGATTTGTTTCGCATAAAAACTCACACGCTCAAACGATGGTCGGCCGACCATCGCTTCAAATATTGATACAAAATTGCATTTGCCTTAAAATGAATGATCACTTATGGTAGGTGAAAATAATTCACTGTATACTTGGGGAAAAATATGTACTTCCAGTAAAGTATATTATTTTGTAGTAACGTGGAAGAACATTTTTTCGTGTCTGCATGTGTTCTACCTTTGAAAGGAGCCAAGTAATATTTGCAAATTTGGAGAGTGTGGATAATAGGAAGTAAGCAATGCTTGCGGGTACAACCACTGGTAAAATAGTCTATTTTGGGAGGAGTGTTGGCCCTGAGCAGATTGGTCTCGATGTTTGGAACAGATGTTTCCTCTGCTCATCTTGGGGAGAGTGCCGTTTAAAGCACATTTAACTCATGTAAAGAAACTGTTTTCAGGTCTTCAATATTCTGGCTAACTAGAGCGCCTGAAAGTCCTTTAAAATGTAGCATGGAGATCTCTTGGTAGAGAGGAAACTTCGCCACAGTGGCGCAACCAGAAGGGGTAGCAGGGGGTGGGATTCCTCCCACTTGGGAGCCTTTGTCCCCCGTTGCTGCTCTTCCCACATGAAATCGATAAAATGCTGAAATGAATGGCTTGACACTTCAATAGCCCCAAAAGTATGTCTTTTCCCCCGTTTGCCAATAACCCCCCTTCCCCTCAAATGAAAATGTCTGTTACGCCACTGCCTCGCTACCCACTTTTTGTACTTTTCAATTTCGGTGCAATCACGCCTTTGGTGAGCACAGCGGACGCTACACAAATTGGTACGAGTGGTACCAGACCTTGTGCGCAAATGAAGCAACTTTGCCGGCTTGGTCGGTGTTTTTGTTTTCCCCAGAAAAAAAATTAATTGAAACAAAACACCACAGGGTGGTTTCTTTTCCACTACCCTTCCATTCTGATACATTTAGCGACCCAGGGCGACAAAGACAACCTCTCTGGTAAAAGAGCACCGCATCTTTGGTTACTAGAAAGTCATCCATATTGTTTCGGATCATGTCATACCTTTCAGCGTCCTTTTCTTTTTCTTTTGGCTTTTCCTTTTCTCGAGTTAGCAGAGAGTAGTTGGTTGTGGTACATTGGTCGTGTTTAATCAAAGTTGCCTTGGGTTTGTGCACATCACTTCATCATTATGTCAAAATCTGCCGCTTATATCACTAATTCTTCGATGGTTTGACATTGTGTTTAATACTGTTCATAAATTCCATATTTGCTGAGTTGACAGTATACGCGTCATTGATGTTGATGTATTAATACTTGATAGCATAAGCACTTGCCTCCTGTTTAGTGGTGTCTCAGACACTTGTGACGTCACACAGCAGCGCCCCCATTAACGTTACAGTCTACGCAAGTGTCTTTTTTTCAATTGTAAACAAGTTACATCACAGAGCAAGTTATTCCGTAATCGATGGATGAAACTACCTTTCAACTTCTGCTATCCCCTCTGCTATCTTTAAATTCCACTGTTACGCCACTGTAACGTATCTCTGTAATGAGTACTTCGTTTTACGCACACAGGAAGCAACCGTAAATAGAGCAGTTCATCAGCCGGTTCTCAATGTAGACGGCGTATGTTACGTAGCTAAGATTGTTTTAAACGGTACTCGTAAAATATAACGGTAATAGTTTGCCAGGTCGATAAAACCGTAAAATGATGCCAAGTTTTTATAGTGGGGATGGTTGTGGATATCATGTTCTAGAGTTATTTATAACACCTGCGTTTTTAATATGTTCCTCTAAATGTGTAATGCCAGTGGAGACACCAGATTCCCAGTGTCGAATGTTCCCGCCTGTATGTAACGGGAGACGGCTACTGAATCCAGTTGTATTTGGTTTGTATAACTAATTCGGCGTGTCTCTTTTTGCCAACTCGCCTCTGATTACCTGATCTGCAGCAGAAGGTATACACATTATAATTGCTCTCTGCCGAATAGTTTTGTGTGTGTTCATAATGTACGCAATGTGCTTTTTAATCTCAGTATAACCCCATATGATACGGTACGATGCTGTCGGCCTTTGATTAACTACGACCTAGAGCGCATTACAATGCACTCTAAAAAACATTCGGCTCAGAACTGACCCGGACCCAGGTCCTGTGGGGCCTGACCCATTTCTGGGTCATTTCGACCCGGATTCTGTGTCAAATTGACATAGAAAGTGTTCAAACTGTCGCAGAATCTGAGTTAATATCCCATTAAAAAAAAACTTACATTTTTTTCGGCTCAGCCCCCTGGGGTTCCGGAATCCTGGTCAATTCTGACCTTGAATTTCGTTTGAAAAGGTGGTGTCAAGATCTACACGAATTAGTTTGCAATTTGTGATTTAGTTAAAAAAACCTTTGTAAAATAGGTTGACAGTTATATGACCAGTGGCTTAACCAGAGGGGATGCAGTAGTCCCTCGCTCTGAATCCTTACCCCCTTTTTGCCCCCCTCTCTTATGAGATCGAAAACACGCACAACTGATTGATTCGATACACCTAAATCCCCAAAATGGTGTCTTTAACCCTCGCCCCATGGAATCTTTTATATACTCCGCTTCAAATGGAGTTACTTCCGACAGCATGAAACGACTGTTTTGAGATACATGCGTCTCAACCTTTGAGATCGAAACTTGACAAATGATGAAACTCGATTGCAGTTTGAAGGCCTCATTCATTTCTTTACGCGTTTAACCGAACATTGCGACTCTATAGTTAACCGAAGATGTGTGTGGTACGTGCTTTTTATACATAGCGAATCATGTCAGTGCGTGTCACGTGATATCTCACCACCCGCTACATCACCCCCGCTACCTCACCCCCGCGTTGGCTCTTCGTGAAACCACATAAAGTGATTTGACCTTCCACCAGTACTTCCAATGCTTATTAATATGTGTTTTGTACATGTTTGCGGATATTTGTCTATTTGCCGAGACGCAAAATGCACTTATTGAGACGAAAGCCTTCTCGGGATCATTGGTAATGTTATTTAGATAAAAGAGTGAACATAACTCAAAAACTGATGAAAGTGTCATTTTTTTACGTGTATGTAATAGCTTTTCATGATAAGTTGTGTTAAAACATTCTAAGGTTTACAATTTTGCGTTTTGATTTTTTTGTATTAACAAGTTTAATTTTGTGAAGCCTACAGAAAGTCTTATCGTGGAAGTATAAATTGCCTAATTGAAGATTCGACAAAACTTGAATATATTCACCCATGTTCCGTCCAACTTTGCTCGATTTCAAATTTACATAATTTGTTCAAAAGATTTCATGTTTTCAATCATGTTTCAACAAGAGTAGATTTTTGCATGCTATACTTTTGCAGGAAACCGCCTTTGTGATGGTGTGTATACATTTCACCCATCAATTCATGTCAGGCGATTCAAGCCGCCCCCTTGTTTGCTCAGTTAAAGAGATTGTACACGGCTATAAATGATGAAATGTACTCTTTTTGTACATTCCATAAGCAGTAAAATTGAAAGTATAAATGATCACAGATTTACACGTTATTGGTACAAAGATAGTCATGTTGAAAAACTGCCTTGTGACATATTTTTGTGCATCTGATGAAGTAGTTGTTGCTACCAAAGCTCATGCAGTTTGTATCTAGTTAGTCTTTAAGTGCTATATACCACTACCTTCCTCGTTAATTTTTTGCCTGAAATGTTATGGTTTTCGAAGAATGAGTTAACCAATTACTTTGTTATCTCGTGAGTCCGAGGTCATTAAGCCCTTTTCACACGAGAGCAATTAAGCAGGGGTCCCTTACTTTATTTTAGCATGGTTGTAAAATTTTCACAAATTGTACTTCGTGTGACAGGACAATACTGTTTGGACTGTCCAAGGTCCCCAGTGAAATCCTCTTAAACATTGAACTCACGGTGTTCTTGTTGTAAAAACGATTTTGCTGTAAACAATTACTGTGCGCTTAGCTCCATCATGTTGCAAATTGCGTGTGCTTTGTATTGAATTGATTCCGGTCTTTACTATAAGGATTTGTCGGTTTGATCAAAGTCACACCTATCTGCTTGTATACCTGTCGATTCCAGATGAGCGATTACAATAATCAACCCTGTGTTTTTCAAAGTGGTGCAAAACCACAACGCCTGGAATATTAATTGAAATTTTTGAAAACAACGCAACTTAATTCAATACCGATCATCTCGATGGGCGAGCTTTAATCAGTGTAGACTGATGGAACAAATCACATCACAAGCTTACACAATATTTTGCATGTTCCAATTTGCCGCTGCTTGACATGCTATGAAGGAAATTTTCAAAAAGGTATTAAATGTCCTGGTAATGAGGAAGACACGTTGGTCTGGGAGCTATCATCAAAGCTACACTTATCGATTCAAATGTTCACATTGCAGTATGTGTGACGTCACCCGGAAGTTTCCGTTATAGTGTCAGCCATGGTTTTATCTTAGTTGTGAAATACTCGAAGCCTGTTGTACACTGTAGCTCAGGAGCCCAAGGAAACACAATGAAAAGCTAACGACGGGAAAGCGTCCAGGTTGCTTTTTGAGTGTCCACGTTTATCAGGCCAGCCGTGGAGATATGAATCTCGACGGCTACACGTTCCGCCTTTTCGTGTTTATTGGGAACAAACACACCGTTCGTTGTACGTGTCGTATAATTTGCTGCGTTGATAACATTTAAAACATCGGAACCAAGGGTTTTTAATGACTTGGTCGGGGGGAAAGTTGATGTTATTTATTCCCCTCCTGGGCCTGACGCTTGTCTCGTTAGTAGTGGACTCACGGATCTGGAGGTCGTGGTTTTGTTGATTGCAGTTGATAAACGAAGATAGACAATTGGATGGGCTTATAGAAGGGGGCACTGGACTGACTGTGTACTTAGCACTGACGTTTCGAACCGGGGTGAGGGGCGTGTGACCCCCACCAATCCACAGTGAGCCCTAGTTGGTCAATGAAGCGCAAATCAACTGAACAAGAGAGTGTAGAATACAATTCAGTGGTTTAGCCGACTGATACGCATTACTATGCTTTCTTTGTGTCCTCTTACCTTGCCACTGTGTTTGTTGGTTTGACATACTTGGTCTCTTGAATACTGATCTGACACGTTTTCGCTCTGAACGCGCGTGGAGGATACACCCCGGGTTCCGCTCACCCCGGGGAAAAAAGTGTCAGTTAGCGAACTTGCTACCTTACACCCCATAGAACACATTTGGTGCTCGATTGGTGGTTCGGTGTTACCCTTCTCCCGTTGTGTTTTCATTGTGTTCTGGGAATCTTTTACGGGAACATTCATGGGTGGGGTTCTTACTTCTTGGAAAGAGTGTGTTTTTGCCTGCTCTGGATTTGGTCTCTCTGAAGATGCTGGACAAATCTGTTGAGGACCCATGTGAAGAAGGAAACCAGTCATCTCGCCCCCGTCAAAGTCGCCCCCCACAAAGTCGCCCCTGCAAAGTCGCCCCTAGCAAGCTCGCCCCTCAAGGTACAAAGTCGCCCCTCACAAAGTCGCCCCTCGCCAGAGTCGCCCCCGACAAAGTCGCCCCCTAACAAAGTCGCAGAATAACCGACCCTACAAATCTATACCTCACACGTTTCATGACACTGTCTTTACCGGATAGCGAAACTAAAATTGTGACAGAAAGAAGTGAGTCCCGTCGACACTAACAAATTATATGAGTGCCACAAATTGATTCCCTGGATGGATTCTACGGTTGCCGCGTCTAGGCACAATGGGGTTATCACTAGATTCGAGCATCTCTATTTCCTCAAGCACGTGCTGTCGTTCCAGTTTCCTTTTTTTTCCCGAGCTAACAAGCTGGCCCACTTTCAGGAGGGATGTCCATTACTGTGAAGTCTTGCCATTTACTCAGCGGGCCTTACGGGTTACCAGCTAAATTGCTTTCTAAATTGTGTGCACTTTGCAAGGATTCCGTTTCGTATTGCATATAGCGGCACATCCCTTGTGTCTGACTGTCTTTTTTTAACGACTGTTAAATGTTGTACGTATTTGCACAGCATGTCATTCCGGTTACCACTAACACACTAGTATTATATATCAAATTGTGTGATCAGGAAGAGGGTGTCTTTACGTGTTGTAAACACGCTTGTGAGAGCGTTGTTTGAAAAGGTTACTGTAGGTATTTACCTTTTCGCTGGTTTGTCGTAGCTCTCCTTCAGTCAACGATTAAAAGTGTCTCTCTCTATTCTGTCTCTGTAAGATGTTTGAGTATGATTTGAAACTTTGCACGTCGGGAATACCCTATTAGTGTAGGTTTTGCCGTAACACCATCATCTCTGTATATGGGTTGTGCTGGTTCAGAAAATAACAAACTGTGGGACAGCTCCCCGCTATGCTCTGATTGATGTTGTTGTTGTTGTTGTGTTTCTTTTGCCTGAAGACAATCGGAGTAAACTGATCGAAAGTATACTGATCAAAACGTTGAGTGGTTGCACCACCGTTTTTTCAGAGATTGTTTCCATGTTACCACAAACCGTATCCAGGTAACCTGTCGAGGCACCACACGTATCTACAATAATTATCTGGTTGTCTTTTGTAGCCATTTCATCACCCATCCATCTGCTTTATGTCTCTTCAATTCCATAAATATAATAAAACAAAAACCAGCTGTTTTGCCACTCAGTTTGTAAACGTGGTTGTGATGTGCTGAAGATGCGATATCCATTAAAAATTTCATCGGTTGACGGTTAGGGTCGATGTACATTTCTTCAGTTGTTGCCCTATAAACGTTTAGATTTTGACCGCATGAATAGTGGCAACTGTTTCCACAAATGGGTGTTTCTGGTTTTCAAACATAGTGCTTGAATATTTTGCGCTATCCCCATATGAAAAGAAAATATGAACAAAGTCAGTAAGTCACAGAAAAAGATACGAACAATAAAATGCAATCTTGAGAACAAAATAACAACGAATATTTAAATAAGACAAAAGAAAAAAAAAAGGTTTCATGTCAACCTCTTGGTTTTAAAATTTGTTCATCTCCGTTTCCACGAAGTGGCGAATCCATCCCACATACAAAATACAACGTTTTGAGGAAAATTGCGTTTAGAGTTGAAGTACTTTTCGAAATGCTGTGCCCTACAAAATAAACCCCGCCTTTTCAATTATACGGAACTGTCATTCTTGCATCTGTTGTCATTCCTGAACGTAATCGCCACTTCGTGAAAACGAAAACAAAATAATACATACCTACAGAGCGTTGTGCGCAAACGTACGTTGGGACTAGCCAGTTCGAGAAAACGTTATTATAAAACAGGTCACAGGATTTGCCAATTATGTCAATATCGAGATCCTTAAACTAAACAAAACCCACTATGGTCCAAGGAGATTGATAAATCAACTTTGACAAATTAACAGTGTAAATTAATTGAAATGTAAGTTGATAATTCGTCTGTCTGTGGACATGTTTGTCAATTGTTTGCATCATTGTGTCTTTTAATAAGATAGAGGCACGCAAGGAAGTGATCTGGACAGTGCACGCGCCACTCAATGCCTGTTTTCTTGAAGAAAATTTCAAGGTCGAAATCTGGGAACAAGAACTTAATGGCGTGTAGGCCAAGACTCCTGTATGCAAGGTCGAAATAGGTGATTGAGTTTGCAGACTAAAAGTACAATTGATGTTATTAGAGTTATAAGCCTAGAACTTGACCCTTTTCCTTAACCGTAAACCCAAACCCTCTCTGTAACCTTCATTCCAAATCAGCTTCAAACCCAACCCAATTCAGAAAGTACATTTGAATTTATTCAATAAACTGCCGGGTGGCTCGTTCAACAGTATGACTTCATCTTTACCTTCTTGCAAGCAGTTCATAGTTTTGATGCTCGCCATTTCGGTTTGACCTCTGATATAATGTCTTGTCCGTGCTGTGTGGTTTCATGGTTGTTTCTCGTGCATTATAAGAACTTTGAAGTCATTAACCGTTACACGTTTCCAATACATGGAGGATGCTTTTAAATCTGTAAAGTTTGCTGTCGTGTCGCGCCTTCCTCGGACAACAAACCGTATGGATATCTCACCCTTAACCTGTTTATGATCCAGAACATTTACTTCAAAGCTGGCTAGATGGCTTGCTCTAGCTCCGTTACCATGTTCAAAAGGTCACTGAAAACATACTTTTTTAAGTAACTCTCGCCCGGCTTGGCCTGCACGTACACGTCTTAGAGAGACCGGCTTTTGCTGGACTCTCTTCTTCTGCCTCAATGCTGCAGGCTTGGCCTGGTAGTGGTTTCTGATTTCATTCCCATTGTTGTTTTTTTCTTGTCATTCTCTGAGCGCTTTGCAACCCTAGGAAAAGGCGCTTTTATAAATTGTGTTATTATTATTATTATTCACCTTATAAGGTCTTTGAAAAGATAGTTTTCACTTGACGTCACATTAGTGTAAGATCGGCCATCTTTACGGGCCAATCAATCACTTTTTGAACGCGGCACGCGGGAGTTTTGTTGAATTCCGTTCGTGATTGGCCAATGAACCACTTGGCTGTGTAGAAACATAAGAATGCTCGGTGCAGCTCAAAGCCAGAAACCCAATTTGCCCGTCGAGACGACGTCCATCGGGGACTATAGAGCTTATATATTGACGTCACCCCACAACCATCTTAGAGGTAAACCAATCACGAAACAATGGAAGACGCAAACATTTGTAGGTGCCCTTGCCCTATGCCAAAAAAGATCGCCTCAATGTATAATTCAGAAGAAGATCAAATGTGAGAATTCGGATGCATCAAAAAAGTTCGGTCGAAAAGCGTGAGGTGTTTTACAGCAACCTTTAGATGTTGTACGTTGCTGTAATTTTTATAATGATATTTACGTACCGTTGCAATCACCGATGACTTATAAGCACACTGCACCACACATAAAGATCCCTTTTTGAACACTCATGCAGGATAATATTATGAACAGTAAAATTTGAAGCCGATTAAGAAAACAATAAATAAAACAAAGTAAAATAAATGTTTCAATCTAAAAGCTCACTGATTTCATACCAGTGCCGTACCTCATGAAAACAACCACTTCTGACAATGCCTTAAAGATGACAGATTAAATGAGTCTTCAAGTGGAGATGTCTGTATTCAAGAAGAAGGACGGTCTTATTTTGACACGGTATTTACTAATAAATCTATTTGGAATCGACACCGCCACTTCACTTGGCTCTTGGCGTGCAAAGGAAATTGTGCCATAAGTAGTTTTGTAATGACCTTTCGATCAAGTGTCCACTCGTAGGGTACTCTAGGTTGGTTCAGTTCTTAGCAACGTTTCCTGATTATCCTTTCACCCGTCCTAGGGAGGGCATTATTACACAGCGTACAATGTGTGAACAGTGTGTGTTCCCGGAACCCTTCGTTTGAGAATTGGGCTAATAATCACAGCCTGAAAATGCGAGGTCCGTGTCGCACGAGGCAATTTACAGGCGATCGGTTCCAAGCCATCTCTCTGAAGAAGAAAGATCAACGTCTCGGTTTTCGAATCATTTTCATCTGGTTGGTAAAGACGTTGTTTTGTGCCCTGGAAGTGTTCCTTTTGGCGTGCAGTTGGTTACCTCCAGCTCGTCTTACCTCGTGTGGCAGTGCCCTTAGGGGGCTATATCTTGCTATCCCGATATCGAATGTGTTATTGCAACAGGGGGATGATCGTAGAAATCGTTGGTAAAATACTCACTGAGTAATAATATCTGAGTTTGACTGTTTAAAGGTTGCAACGTTGCTGTAACGGGAAGACATTTTATATTGCATTAGGAGGTGTGTGCTCTTTGAATTTCTTTGTGACATCTTTAATTTTAGTTTTATCTCAGTCTGGCTAATTAATATTGATTTTAAGATTTGCTATCACGGCAATGCATTATCGTAAAGGAATTGTGTTCTTATAATTATTGATGTTATCATTAATTTGAGTTTTAGCCAAGTCTGGCTATTTATGGACTGTACTTTGCTTTCACGGTATTAAGGCAGTATCGTAAAGGGAGTGTGTTCTTATAACTATTTGTGGTATCTTTAATTTGAGCTTTTATCTCAGTCTGGCATATTTGAGAATTGTACTTTGCTCTCAGTGAGGGCATCATTTGATAGGGGAGTGTGTTTTTATAATTATGTGTGATATCTAATTCTTTGTACTTTGCTACCACAGGAAGGGGATGTTCTTAGTATTATTTGAGTTTTATCTCAGTCTGGCTTTATTAATAAATAAGGAATGTACGTTGTCCTAACAAGAAGTTGTTTATCGGAAATGGAAGGCATGGTCTTTAGAATCATTTATGGCATCTTTGATTTGAGTTTTATCTCAGTCTGGCTTTAGGAAGGACTGTACTCTGCCATAAGGTGAAGGTATTATCGGAAATGTAATAGATGTTCTAAGAACTATTTGTGATATCTCTACATTGAGTTTTATCTCAATCTGGCCTTAATAGAGATTGTCTTAACGAGAAATTGTTATCGAAAATGAAAGGAACGTTCTTAATTATTTGTGATGTCTCTAATTTGAGTTTTATCTCAGCCTGGCTTTATTTTATAAGAGCAGCTGTGTTGAAGTAACAATAACTTGTTACCGGAAATGGAAGGTTTTTTTTCAGAGTTATTTGTAGTGCCTCTAATTTGAGTTTCATCTCAGTCTGGCTTTAGTAAGGATTGTACTCTGCCATTACGTGAAGGTGTTATTTGTGGTATCTCTAATTTGTTCAAATAGTCGAATTGTATAAGAAGTAGGGGACATGAACACAATGAGCAAGGGTGACCGGCATTCAACTTAGACTGAATTGGACGCTAAACCATTTCAAAACGGCAACCTTCAAAAGTGGTGACGTCATCTCAGCCACCAAGATTCGCCAGACTCTATTTAACTCCACACAAATCACAATCGAATGAACAGGTTTCTTGATTGCAAATTATTGTTTAGTGAGTGTCCCGGACTCTTGTGTTATTATCTACTTTCAAATTGATGTACCTTTAAGTTTTTATTTGCCGATTTCATATATGGCACCCTTTCCAGATTTCATATTTGGGGCCCTTTCCAGGTCGGCATTTTCTTTTGGATTCCCTTTTTTCATTGTTTCGAAAATCCGTGAGATTTTACTCTACCCTTTTATTAAACTTGTGTGACAGGTTCGTAAACAAACGTCATCAAAACACGAAAAAGTGTTGCAGCTTCAAGTGCGAGACTTTTAGTCAACATATCCGATGTAATCCTCACGCCTCGTCGCAATTTGCACAGTCGGGCATTATCGTACAGTCCAAATAAAGGCGAGGTCCATTAACTACAAAGCGTATTTTCTCGGTCGTATTTGGATTGGAACTGCATTCTGGAGACAAATAGGCCACAGCGCCAGCGGGCCACCTGCCCCGCTGAGCCCGTTGAGAAGACACGGTCGGAAAGTGCTCCTATTGTACATAATCCAGAGTTTGTTCAAATTTTGACCTATCTTGACTTCATACACAGAGGCAACCGAGAAACCGTGTATTGCTTTTACATTGCAATAATGTCGGGTGTTCTGGAATTTAAAGGCTGTAAGATCTTGTCATTCAGAGCTAAAACCGTGTCAAGATCTCCGTTGGTTCTAAATAATTCGTACGTAATCCTGACGAACTTCTTCAAAAATGTTCCCTTTCAGCGAAATAATCGATTCTTATCGTCGTTCACGTCGAGCTTTGAGCCTACTTTTATGAAAAATGAATAAAATCATCTAAACTGATTAATTTGACATTAAAGGGAGGGAATACTTTTGGTAATAAGAAGGAACTGGTAATTTTTCACAACAAAATTTGAATCTTAGAAAGGCTTTAGGCATGAAGCCTTTCAGGCATCTGAAAGCACACAATTCTATGCAACGACGGTGTTTCTTCTTTCATTATATTCCTGAAACCTCGAAGACCAAATGAACCCAAGTTTTCACAAGATAGTTATTTTGTATGTTGGGAAACACCAAGTCAGGAAACGGGTCTTTGACAATTACCAAAAGTATACCGTGCCTGTATTAATAAGGAGTTTGATTAGCGTAGTTGCACAGAAAGGTTTCAGGTCTATATCTGAACGTCAATTTGTATTACTATCAATTTCAATGAGCGCAGAATGCAACTAGCAATAACTCATTGAAATTCAGTGTTCACTTTTTCAGCAAATCGCCATTCTTGAAATGTTCAATTGATCGTGATCGAGCATAGGCTTGATTAAGTCTTGAATTTAGTGTTGTTACTAGTTTAGCTGTGCTTTGGTCAGTTTTATCGGTTAGGCTTGAGTTAGTTGAATTGTATCGGTTAGGTTTAAGTCAATTGAGTTGTGTCAGTTGGGATTGAGTTAGTTGAGTTGTGTCGGTTTGGCTTGAGTAATAGTTGAGTTGTGTCGGTTTAGCTTGAGTTAGTTGAGTTGTGTCGGTTGGGCTAAAGGAGCAATATGTTACTTGTGGAACTTTTGGAAGCTAACTGGGAATGGAACAAGAAAGAACCCGGACTGCAAGTTCCTGCCCTTATTTCACTGCCCTTGCTGCTACAAAACATTTATTAACCAGTCGTTTGCTGTACAGCTCATAAAACTGGTCCTCACATGTTATGCCAAAATTTTCTACAAGATAGGCAGAAACCGTTGCGTATCAGTTTAAATCAACAAACGTTGTAAATCAGCGAGAAAGCAGTTGGGAACCGTTGGGAACCAGTCACTGTTCATAATGCGATTTCTTTGGTTGGTAACCTAACAGTTCTTAACAAATCTTTCCTGTGCTGAGAATGTGTGTAAGCTAAATAGCTTTACTGACATTTTGATCTTCGTCTCAGAAAAATAAGTCTTTTGTTCGTGTACTATTTGCTCATCATCATGATTATTTCTGTATAGCACTGCCATTCGTCGAGTATTCAGAACTCTGAAGAGTCGACCGTGGTTCAAGAGTCGCTTTTGAATGCTTTCTTGTAAAAATCCTCAGCAGTGCATCTTTCATTGATCAGTACCTTGCTTTCCAATGTTGATTTCCTTCTGGGGTTTGGTGCTTTGTTGTTGTTAATAGGACTTGGTTTATCAATATTGCATTTGGTTGACGTATTATACGTGAGCAAGATGTCTTCCATTGTTGTCGTGTTGTACAACTCGCTTATGTGCTCTGTCTGATAGTGGTAGATGCTGTGTAGATCTGCATTGCTTAAGACATAATAGACTCGTGGTGATAGCTCTCGCAACTTTACTCTCGCGAGACCGCTGCTGCGCGCGAGACTACTGCTCTTACGGTTTCATTTACTCAAATACATGTGTAGAGCTCAGTAGTCGGGAGCCAGCAATATTGCGAGAGCAGTTTGTCGCATGAGAGCATGCACCGCGACGAACATTTAACGACTAAAAACACAGTAGAATTGTGTAGCTTTCATACTATGATATCCGCCTTTCACCATCGTGGCAGTATACACTGAGTTGATGCTGTTAGTCTGTCGCTCGTGAGAATCCAGGTCTGGCTTCGCACCGTCGAGTTGATGATCTTGACTCTTGTCTGCAACAGGATTCTGTAAGTTTTTTTTTTCGCAAGCTCATAGAACTTGCTTTCTGCCTTATCAGTTCTTGGTGCAACGTCAGCATCTCCAGTTGATGATGGTTCGTCGTATTTGAGTTGAATTCCATGGGTAGCGAAATGAAGTCACACTCTCAATATAGGCGTGTTATGTTTAGGATGGCAATGCCAAAGTGCGATGACACTTTGACTTAACTTCGTGACCTCTTTGATGTATCGTAATTTAGTGAACAGCAGAGAGTCAAGAGACCAAATCCTATGCATGCAGCGCTTGACCACTCGGCTATACAACCTCTACGTGATGCGCTGAATCACTTAACTGTGACACCGCCAGGTTGTGCCCTTTCATAAAATTACACACCATACTCATAAGTTATAGCCCACCATTAACATTCCTTTTATTTTTATTTTGAGTGACTTGTGTTGAAAGAGAACCCCTGTCATAAAACATGGTATGAGACTCGACATCGAATTATTTAATTAATTCTGACCGGAGAAAGTTCGGCCGACCTCATCGTGAATATTACAAAAAAAGGAACTGCTGTGGAACTAAGTTAACTATCAAATGTGAATAGTATCATTAATCCGATGCAGGCGAAGGTCGTATTATTATCAGTGTGATTATTTCATTAACAGTTCTGCTGTATACCCTGGGCTAATGGAAATTCTCCACAAGGGCTGAAATTCTCTCTTATACTAAATATGAGACCTATACATATTTTGAAGGACTGCGGTCTGATTTACAAACCATTAAGACATGGTACACCCGTCCGCGCACCCCAAAGGAATTTTCCCGCGTGGTATTTTGAGCCACAATCGGCAAATGCCGCACCTAGAGCTCGTCTAGATGAAAAGTCAGTCGCGAACATGTGAACCTGGGTTTTAAATTGAAATTTGATCAAAATTTTTTAAAATTTGTTTTCATGTTTTTAGTGGGCCTGAGGTTGCGCGCTGTGGGGCTTTTCTTTCGTAAATGTTAACGTAACATTCCGTCGTGAAGTTTGTCGTCAATACATCCCCATAACAAAACATCGGTTAGTAAAGTTGGCTTCAATACACCCAAACGAAAATGCATCCCGTGCATCTCGACCATTAAGAGCTCATTGGTTGGAGGTATCAGCATGTACGGTTCACAAAAGAAAGAACACTTCAGGAAACATGTCTTTTATTATCAACCTCCAACGTAAAGTACACTATAAAAACTCCTGGGTAAGAATTGATCAGGATTCCGAGTCCGAAGGGGACCTGACCCATTTCAGGGTCAGGCTGACCCGGGAAGTGTTTAAAAAAGGATTTTAGCTCGGATTCTGCGTCATGTTGACCCATTTTTAAATCACTTTGACGCAGAGTCAAGAGTCGGAGAAAAGGGTCAGGCCCCACGGGACCCGGATCCGGGTCAGTTCTGACTCGTGAGTTTTAGAGTGTGAAGGGCAAATTCAATAAATGGATTTGAAATTATAATTTCTAGGCACTTGCTTTAATCTTTAAGGCATCTTATATCATTGTCAGTGTGACTGACGATTCTGCCCCAACCCTACTGGGACAATCTACTCCCATAGTTGTACTTTGCACTTTCAGGGCATTTGCCGTAAAGCTGAATAGCACCCTTTGCCGTTTCGCTTCAGTTGTTTAAGTATCTCTACATGTGCTGTTTCTCCCCATTTCCCTGATCAGGATCACGTGTTCTAACGTAACGACCAAATCTACCGAGTAAAGGTTCTCCTCATTGAACAATTGCGTGCCGCGTATTTTGTTTCAGTTAAGGACGCTATTGTACGATGAGCCTATTAGCGCCGACAGCAATTTAATTTTAATCCGTTATAGCTGATTACTAATTACTAATCCATTATAACGGTATTCCCAAGCCCCCCCCCTTTTGCAGATTCAAAATTATTCAAAAAGTTATTGCGAATTCACCCTCCATTTTATTGATACACAAACCGTGAATACGGATCGAATACAGAATTTGGAAATAAATGCAAATCCAATCCGTTATTAAGGATTCGCAATCCGTTTTTTGGATCCACAATCTGTTTTTTTTACGGATTCACAGTCCGTTATTATCGATTCACGTTCCACTATTTTGGATTCACCTACCACTGAGTTTTGATGAGACTTTAACAGGTTAGTTCTACCTGTAAGGCTACGGGTGCGGGATTCGAACCGGGGTCATCAGAGGTGAAAGACAGGGAAGAAACCACTGAGCAAACATGAATGCCAAATTGAACTAAAAAATTACCCTTATAATTTAACACTGTTTTAATGTTTATCACGTGTACAAACTGTTTATTCAGTATTGTAACTATTGCATGCAAAAGGCTCCGTCATTTGAACATTGGAGTACGATATGGGTCATACAGAAATATCACTAGATATAAAGAAGTGACGAACTTCAACGATGCAGTGTGGTAATCTGGGAATATCAAATCTGCGTCTTGTATAGCTTTGGGGGAAATGTTATTGATTTGTTTATATAGCCCCGTGCAAACAGGAGAAGCTTGAAGTATTTATAGCTCTGATTCGCACTAATTTGAACTACACTCAACGGTAAACCAACAGTTACACCTTCACGTCAGTGTTAATTTACCTTTACATGCGCGGAGCATGGTGTTCAATTTGAGTTCTAAACTTTGAATATTAATTGAGTAGAGCCTTCTAGATTAAGTGTTGAGACTCAAGAAATCGACCTTTTCGTATACTGGAGTTAGAACAAATAAAGAAATGTAGTAGGGTGTAGAACTGGGTGTGCTGTATACCGTAGTTCGTGCGTGTTGGCTCGGAGTCTTTAAAAACAAACACAAACTTAGGAAGCTATGCTGTAAGTAGTTAGCGCGTATGAGGGAGCGATCATTAGAGACTATGGTTGGGACGGATGGTCCCACCTGTATAACATTATGCCCTTCATTCACATGTACACCAAAACACCTATAATTATTAATATAACTGGATAATTTGTAAGAATTAGTGACAGCTTAGAAAAGAACACCAAACCTGATGTACCAAGCTCCAGAAATGCCATGCCGCTTTAGTTTCCAGTTAGTCGAAGTGTTGAATGGAAATTAACTCATTAGCTCGGTAAGGTTGTCCCCACACCCTAGACCTCTATAGACACCCTTGAAAGGGGAGAACGAGTCCGGCTGCCACCCTGCAAACGACTGACGCATGTAAGCCACCCTGTTCGTTTAACACTCAAAACGGATGTTCGAAAATGTTCAGTCAGAAAAGCCTAAAGTTTCAGCAGTGTGCTAAATGTTTTTTCCCATAAACATGTCAAAGTAACAACCCCATTCGCCTAAACTGTTCATAAATCATAAATCAATGCGTATCAATAGTTAAGTTTGAAGTCAACCAAATTCCACGGTTCATCTTGCCACAAAATGTCAGCCACTCCAGTAACCACATAACTACCTGCTCTCTTCGCGAATGAAGCACTTTGACATACGCAATGTGACACCCTCTCATGTAAATGGAACGGTTCTTACTTTTTGGACCAATCACAGTCAACCTCTTTTGCATCGCTATAGAGATTGATCCCGCCCACCTGCCACTTACCACTCTCATTTGTGTGTTTTTCACTCACAGAGCATGCCGTGTGTGGTCACACAGCCAGTGTACCTGCAAGCAGAACGTACGTCGTGTTGTCAGAGGAGCTGCATGTGGCGCATTGCTGGAATTCAGGAACTGTTTCTCGTTCAGACCGCCTGCCTTTAATTTATTTGAGACAAGATTGAGGCCGGAATTGTCCTTTTTGTGATCCGAAGGGAAAGCTGGTTAATATCGAGGATACTTTGCACAAAATACTTTGGAGGTGTGGAAATTTAACGAGCGAAACAGGATAGTGGTGAGTTACATTTTCTTCACTTTTTGACTTAAACCCGCCGCGGGCTTAATACTACTTCAACTTCAGATTTTGTTTTATTAGGTTTGTCCTTTCTCTCTTGAAAAGAAAATGTTGCTTACATTTCCTCTTTGGTGCTTCGGAATATGGCATGATGGAACATCATTTTTCACTTGCGCCTTTCATATGATTAGGCACGTTCAGATTATGTGAGGACTTGAGGGACAAAAATCATTCTGTGTTTGAATACCGGAAGCGATTCATCAAATGTAAAATTCTGATCCTCTCTCTTCCTCAAAGAAGAAGAAGAAGGAGGAAAAAAGGGGGAAAAGGAAGAAGAAGAAGAAGAAAAGAACCCAACAACAACGTTTCAAATTGTTCATTGTTAACTCTATGTCCATGCTGCACTCAACAACTTACCTGCAATATTGGCAGCAAATGCGGTAGTTAGCCCCCCCTCCCCCAACTCCAGAACCCAGACGTCAGCGACCATAAATTGCAACGTGAAATCTAACGATGATCTACCAATCATCTACCGCTCATTCTAATAAGCCCATGTTGACAGACTTCTTCACATACACGCTGGACGACGAAATTGAACTGCCAGCCAGTGAAATATACATTATACTATTACACTCGTTGTTTCGAACTGCGCATTTGCATACTACCTGCCGCTTCTTAGTTTAATGCACGAGTTTTCTAAAGGGGCGGCTGCAGGCTCCAATTCGAGCAAAACCTTGTCAGTAAATAGGACAGTGTATATTGCCCAAATCGTTCGTAAGCTCTGACCAAAAGGACGAGTGGATATGAATAAATAAAAGAACATGGCCGAAACAACTTGTTTATTACCAATTGGTAATCTACATGTTGGTACGGTCGTTTACAATGCTTACTCCACATTATGAATAATGTAGAATTCTACGTGTGTACACTGCAACGGCAAACGCGGCTCATTTCTTCGGGGCACGGCTGCTTCACGATGGCGCCGTGGTTGCCGAATATTATTATTCCTTCAGGAATTGTACTTTCATTTTCAACCACGTATAATGGGCGTGGGTTGCCTTCGGATACTTTTGGGCCAACATTGATAGTGTCACATATGTGCCTGATGCACTAATTCATGGTCACATTTGTTGAATTGATGTTCCCTTATCATAACCGACAAAATATCTCATTGTGTAAAGTGTAACTAAAAACTGTCCATTAAAAGAATACCACTTGATTAAACTATATTTTCTTTAAACGATTAAAGTAAATAAATAAATAAATAAAATTAAAAATAACTCGCTCCGGTAAATTTGTCTTTGTTCACCCCCCAAAAAAATCGTGTTACATTTATGTAGAGACTTCTTTTAGGTACACTTTGGGGCTACATTTAGGTCCGTGGCACAATTTGGCCTTGATTACAATTCATGAACACAAGTACTCCTGAAATTGAAGAATATTCTCAGTAAGATTGGCTTGAGGTTCTGTTATTTTTTCAAAAGCTAGTTCGAACCTGATGTAAATTTAAGCTATACACTTTACTTCCGCCAGCCTGTATTGTTGACAAAGTAAATCTAGACGACACGGTTGCTGTCTCTGAGCAAATACGGGTATCTCTTCCCGCTGCCTTGGTGTATACTTGAAGTCTCTCGTTTCCCTGCACAGTGGTTCTGTTTGAGATGTACCGTCCATTTTGTAATGAAATTTGTATGCGTCTTAATCCCGTAGAAGAAAAACGATAATGACGGTACTCTCAGCTTGTCTTTCCCTCCTGCAGAGGTTGTATGATTTTCGAAAAGGAAGTTTGCAAACGCATCTTAAAACCGCTGACGGTAAAGATGTTTGACATGTTTTCATATAAAATACAAGGTAAACGAGATTTCTGTAACTTAGTGAGGAAGATAGGGGAAATATTTGGAGGAACCGCGATTGAGGAACCGTTTTTTGTACACTTCTGTTTCGCAGACTGCTTACCGGTACTGTCTGTGTTATTAATTTGTTTTTTAATGACAAAGATAAAGCTGAAATCTTCATTCGTGCAGAACTGTCAATATGTTGTAATTCTTGCAACTATTTTAATGAGTATTTGATTCCTAAACACAGCACTTCGTGAAAACGGAATAAAACAAAAACAAAGACAAAAACAATGAAGAAATAATTGCCTGCAAAGTACCGTAACAAATGATTATTCAGATAGGCATGTATCACTTGAAGGAAATGCTGAGTTCTACGCAAGTTTGGATAAACTGGCGAATCGTGATTATAGTGAAAACACGAAGTGGGAAAACTTGTGTATAAACTACGAAACTATTGCTTGTTCGTTCCTCATTTGTACGTGTAGTGGCCAACTTATTGGTGCTTTAAATGGGCAGTCTGGAGAACAGCAAGTCTGCTGTGTCATAATCTATAAGTTGCAAGATACTATCGAAACATTTCCGTATCTTGAAACCTGAATCTTGTTGAAAGTGAGTGTATATTAATAAACTGTATGCAGCTGATTTGCCAAGTTTTGATTTGTTTTTATGACATATAGGTCAATTCGTGGGAACAGTGACGATTGACAAAAAACCGTTACTTAGGGGTACACAAGGTTGTGAAAGAAATTTTGTAAAGTACACAATGGGTGTAAAAGCGCAACCAGACATTATAAATAGCACCACTACGTGGACCAATTTCCAATTGTATTAGAAATGTTTGTCTGGTAATGTACTTGGGTTGTGTCTAAAATCAATAGTGCATAATGAAAGCTGAGCCTAACAAAGTAAATAGGCCACTGTGTGAGGACAACAAAAAGTCGAGCGTTGGAAAAACATTGCGGGCTTTCGTCATGATGACTATTGCGTTACATGTCAGTGGGTACCAGTGGCGTATTGTCTGACATGGGAGTTTTCATGCACATCTCCTGTCCTTGTTTATTTTGTATCGTGTATACAAACAAGTTCACTGTGAAGAAGATGTCTCGTTGAAGTTTAAGGTATGTATTGGATTGGGCATCATCGAAAAAGAAGAAGATGTTTTTCAATCTGGAAGCTCATTGATTAAACCGGTTTAAAGGAGACAAGAGGTATATTTCTGCCTGAAGTTCCGTCACAGCATTTAGAGTTCCTTAAATCATCTTTGCTTTATTTCGATTTTCGTTGTTTAACCTTATTTTCAAAATGGCTCGTCGGCTATATGAAAAAAGCAATTATCCCAAACTTATCCTTTATCTAAAAGTTGTTCTTTTTTATTTGTATTGACGACGATTTGCCAAAACTCACTTTTATGCCATGATTGTGTGTTGGATTAGATGATTTCTTTTTATACCGATGCCTCATGAGCACTCTTATACTCGGTGGTTTCTGAGTCCAGGGCTCGATTTCACAAAGAACACAGATTCATCTTAAGATGAGTTGGCAATATAACCATAGTGATTTGTGATGTGACGTCGCACTTTGCATAGCAATTTAAGATTAATTCACAGTTAAGATCAATCTTAATTCTATGTGAAAGCTGCCCTCAGCATTCTAGATCTGGTGTCATTAAAACTGTGTTCGTGGTGACAAAAGGCTAGTTGAAATTACTTTTGTATTGTATTATTGTACAGTATTATGCATATATTGTACTGCAAACTATGCGGTTGTGATTTGGTTTGGGTTTCAAGCAAAACAAAGTCTTGTGTATTCTTAAAGACAACTCTTCGTTCTCCACCTTTTCAAAGTGCATTGAACATTTTCTTACTGCTACACGGGGGGATGAATAAGTTAATCCAACCTTAAATTACCCATCAATATGTAGGTCTGAGGTTACTCGCCTTACAAAAGTCACTAACAATATACTTATCCTCGGAAGCTATAGCTCCTAAAACCTCACAAATTGCATATGAGTGCCGCGTAAATAAAGCAACTTATCTGTAATATTTCATTCAAACTTGACAAGGTCGTGGGTTTTAGAGGTACGTCAAGTCATACGAGATTAGTGTGTTCCGCGCAAGCTGATCGTAAAACCCCTTCAAAATTGTCCGGGAGTGCGTGACTTATGGGCGCCATTTCCTCCCTAACTCCGAGCAAACAAGATTTACCCTTTTCTTACAAATCACGTGTACGTCTGAGCGTGTACGTCATTCCGTAAGAGATACAGTTTGATTGAGCGGTAATTTCAAATAGCGGTGTAATTAGCCTTTTTATACAAGATTGTTTTTTGGGGGAAGTAGAGCACATTTATTCCTAGCCCTTTAGTTTTCAACGGACGCACCGTATTGACCAACCAGAAAAGATTGCATCATGGGGCCAGGCGGTCACGTGGTCAAGAACGCGCACAAATAATGGTTTACGTTTTGCCAAATTTATTGTGCACGATCATAAGAAACAGCACGTTGGGACACTGTTTTTCCTCAGTTGCTCACAATGACGTAGTAAGGGGAAGGATGGCATTAAACCCGCTGACCAGAAACCATGCACCCCTCTGATATTCTAATATTCTGTCGAAATTTTTTTTCAGAACTTAAACAGAAATATGTTTTTGTCAAATTCGTTTGGTCTAAGATAAGACCATTTGGAAAAATGCACATATTTCGAAGTTCATCGACTACTCTAAGTAAAAGTATACTGACATGTATGCCTTGAACTTCTTGCAGATGTTTCTCTTTTTTCAAAATGTAAAGCCATCAAAATTGTTTCTGTTACCCCCCCCCCCCTTCCAACCATTTCGTCCCCAAACGAAAATGTCAAGGTACGGTACGGGAAGTCTGAGACATGGTTTTGAAAACGGCCACAGTGCTGTTGCACCACACTACTTTGCACAGCACTTGAAGTCGAAAAAGATATTAAACTTTGATTTGTATATAGTTTTGTTGAAGGGGGACAGCGTTTCAGACTGATGGAGAACGTGTTGAGATTAAAATGTGCTTATCCGATCATCGCCGTGAGTTAATCATTCCCTGACAGCAACGGAACGGTTTTCAAAGATGACGTGGTGATTTCCAAGCAGCGTTCCCAATTCTCTGCATCACCTCATCACATTATACCCACCCATACCTGACTGCAAGCCGGGATTGAAAACACATTTTAGAGTCAACACTTGTGACGTGAATAACAAGAAGAGGGGGAACTAAAAAAAGAGAAATAACCAGAATCGACCTTCCCTTCTTCTTTTTTTTAAAAGGGAGACGATATCGATGACATCGATGACAAATCGTCCTGCCCAAGCAGAACATGTCGAGCAAAGTGACCCGTGTACAGACCCGGGTATTATGTAGACTCCGTGCTCGACTAATGCCCATCGAGTAAAACACGGTCCTTCGCACATGATATACTTCCTTAATTACCCAAGTTGTCAGTGGAGCATGCACGCTGGCAGTTGCCGAGACCCCCCTTCATCGTGATGTGAAGGGGGGGGGGGGTTAAATGTGTCAGGCCGTGGGATGCAACGGTGTGGCATCTCACACATTCTAAAAGCCAGGTGGGAAGATGGTATTAAGAGAAATTGAATCAGCGACGTGTGGCCTAGAAGTTTACAGGGTTACAGGGCGTCGCGTATGTGAAGGAAAACACGTAAGCTGCCGCGAAATTTACTTGCTTCCTGTGTTTTTTTCCCCCACGGAAATCTCATTTATAAAAAAAGAGATTTTCCTCTGCAAGCTTTTTTTATGCTTCTAATGCGATTAAGAGAGATTAAATGCAAACGTAAGCTTTTCCACTCTATCTTCTGAAGCAATAGTACACGTACAACTAGCTCAGCGCGTCTGATTGGCCAATTGAGGATTTACTATTCAATCCATCATGGTTATTTGTCGAAATGCACGGCATTTCAGTTCGTATGGTGTAAAGTTAGCATACTTTTGATGCGAGTATTAGTTGTAGGCCTATAGGGGACACTTGGTATTTTGCTGTACCTTGTTTGCACTCTTGGAAGCACGCCATTCACCTTTAAATGGGAACTTCAATCAGATAATCTCATTTTGCTGGAAATAATGTAATAAAATGGAGTGCAATTTTTTTCCCATTATGCATCCATTTCCACTTAGAGTTCTGAAAAATGCCCTATATTATATACACTTCAGTTAAAATGTATGGATATTAACTTTTTGGAAGATACGTTCCGTAGATTTGAGGTCCTTGACCCAACATTAGAAGAAAATTCCACTTAACGTTCTTTTTTAAGCTCCATGAGAACTTGATAAATGAATAAGTTAAATACGTGTTACAAACCGCATGTCCGATGTGAACCATTTTGTCCGACAATCAATTTGACACCGATGGACCGTTACGTCCACCGCATTATGGTTTGCCCACATGGCAAACCATTATGTCTGACACACCGTTATGTCCGTCAAGCCAGTACGTTCAACCCATTATGTTCGACAAACCTTTTTGTCCCCAAAACATTGTGTTCGACAGAGCATTTTGTTCAACTATAAACTTTCACACTACATTATGTCCGACAAACCGTTACGTTCAACCGTGTATGTTCGAAATACCATTTATGTCCCACAAACTGTTATGACTTCAAAACACTTTTTGTCCGACAGACTGTTATGTTCAACCATTGTGTCCGACAGACCATTATGTATGACAGACCAGACATGATAGGCAGATCATTGGTTTACCTCGTCTCTTTTATTTGATTATTCTGTATAACTAATTAGGGAAGTCACCCCACACAGTGTAGGAAAACCATCCAGTACTGTCTGTACCATAAGAATCACCCGACAATGGAGCCCTGTTTAGCCCATTTTGTCGGATATTTCATGCATTATGTCCGACAAACCATTGTCTTCCTATTGCTAGTCAGATCGGCCGTACTTAATGGTTGTAGGTTTCTGTGTGAAAGGATCGTCCTTGTACGTTTTACAACATCAGCAACATGGTGGACACCGTAGCATAAGAATTGTCTTTGTCGAACGATTACGTGTCCGTTTGGATGTTGTGTTCACCTTTGGGTGTGTTACATCGGGATCGGTTTCAAATTTTGGGAAATTGTGTCCTTCTCTGTCACTGCGGCAAAACATTACCACAGACCAAACTACATCCACTGGATCGATTACGCCAGATACTTTGTCAGACTGTGACTCAATAGTTGGAGCGCGGGGCCCCATTCTGTTTGGATGGAATTCCCATATTGTTACAGGGTAGAAAAAATGTACGTCATGCAAAGTTTGCTACTTTGCGTTTAATATAATAACAATATG
>CM021539.1:6790835-6804867 GCA_010994315.2 Pisaster ochraceus | reverse complement strand
ATTCCTACACTGCAAAAACTAGGGTGTTAAAATTGACACCGCGGGTGTTGTCACATTTAGATACCGAAGAGAGATTCAAAAATAACATCATGGTGTGAAAAAGGTACCAATGTAATCGAAGTTAGTGTTATTTTAACTTCCTATGGTGTAAAAATTGATTCATTCTTTAGTATTAATATGTACAAATGTAACAACACCCATGGTGTCAGTTTAACACCCCAGTTTTTTGCAGTGCTGGATACCCAGAAAACAACTAAGACACAATGTGGGGACGGGGACGGTTACAGCATGCCTCACTAACATGCACCAAAATGCCAATTGCATATTAGCCCACGTTCTTGCCCCAAAGAACAAAACACGTTTTTCGCAAAATTTCGTTGCCACATTTTCTCGTCAGGCATCGCGAGAGATCCATTGTAATATATTTTTCAAACCAAGCCATCCTCCATTAGTGTTGCACACGAGTGGCTTTCGAATACGACCACTGAACAGTGTAGAAAAGCCGTCGATCCGAGGACCCCCAGGGTATTGTTTTGAAAAACTTTGGATGGTTGGTTCATGCCTAAACACTCACTTTATTGTAAACGATAATAAAAAGAAAAGCAGCACTGGTTCATGCAAGCTTCATTGTAATTGTTAATCAATTTTATTTGTTTACGTGTCTATGTCTATAAAGTTTCATTGCTGAAACATTAAGTGAGTGAATTGCTCAACTCAGTCATACATTCTCCCAACCTACATGTACAAGCTCTGTCAATTTTTAATGACAATGGATAAAAAAAAGGCAAATAGCAGCACATGACCACAACCGCAGACTTAAAATTCACCCGTTTCAGAATCGACCCACCTCTGTGTCCAGACCCATTTCTGGTTCCAGGCCACCAGTTTTCTGAGTCAAACCGATGGAAATCTCCTGGTAGTAGTTTGTTTATGACCTACATGTGGATCATATGGAGGGACACACTGACTCGTTTCTGAATAAGTACTGTCTTCATGACTCAAATTGCAGGTCGTTTTGTTGCAGAAACAGGGTCACACTAACACTGTATCCGTCTTTAGTAATGTCTTTCTGGTCATTTTGATGCAGAAATGGAGTTATGCTGACTCGATATCCATGTTAGAATGTTTTTGACCCAGATTGCTGGTGTTTTTTTTGGACGTGGTATCTATGGTCACACTGACCCGGTATTCGTGTCAGTGATATGCTTCCCACTTAGGTTACTGGTCATTTTGATGCTGAAACAGAGTTAAGCTTACCCGGTCTTCCGTCTTGACTCAGATTGTTGGAGATGCAGAGTCCTGGGTTACACTGACTCGTATGCGTGTCAGTAAATTTTGTGTTTGTTTGTTTGTTTGTTTTTAGGTTTTTGTTTTACCACGTACTGTAGAGTGGTGTGTATATATATATCTTCGGCTCAGATTAGTGATAATTCTAGCGCAGATTCAAGGGTCACACTGACCAGTTACTGTGTAAGTAATTTGTATTTTTGACTCAGCTTATTGGTAAATCTAACGCAGATTCTAGGGTCAGACTGACCAGGTAGTGTGTTAGTAATACCGTTTTGACTCTGATTGCTGGTCACTTTTACGCGGTAGTACAGACCCCGGCTCATGGGGAACTCTGACCGTGGTTGTCAGAATTAAGTTTTTAACTGCAATGCCATGCAAAACGCGTTTTATACTTTGACCAATCAGCGTTTTTGTTGGAAAGTAATACTTTAATCAGGATGTTTGAGCGTGAAACCAGGCTTTCTGCTTGTTCTCACCCACATACACTTTTGCTTTGCTTAGATGTAGAACAAAGAGCTATTCCAACAGCTTGAATATTCCCCCACATACTGCATCTCTTAGGAACTCCTTCGTATTTGCTCTTTCTACAATCTAGACTGTTTTAAGGGGACTATAAATGTCTATCTTCAGCTCCCCTGAGTTATGTTTACCTTCAACGAATTCTTCTTGTAGCCCCTTACCAAGAGTAGCTTTAGTCTTGTTTGGTGCAAACTCTTCCTCTTTTCTCTCTTTTGAAAAATAGAGTAATCGAGTAGCTGCATTTTCTTCCAGCTTCGTGTTTGGGATTTTATTTTGCTTTTAGTTATTTACGATGAGTTCTTTTGAAGGCTACCGCTATAGCCGCGGCAAACTGGGGTTCTGTTCATTAATCTTCAGTTATACTTCTGCAAACATTCACGTTATAATCTGAAGAACTATAATACCACCTACACGAGATACAGCAAGGAACTAATTTAAGGAAAGGCAGAGTAATGCCAGTTTGGAAGAGCATATTTATTTAAATCGTCTACTCACCAAGAGACGCATTAAACCTGTGAAAAGTACATGCTCACGACTATGGTACTACATCTAGCGTATAAAAGGGTCGACCTGTGTTGGCGTGTACAGTAGTTAAATAGTTAAATCAAACCTTGTTTTAAACGTTGAAATCAGTTGCGCGTATGTCAACCAAACTCACGTCTCAGTGATGACTTGGCTTCTATAGGTGATAATTTCAAATACTTTGATTTATTATTTGAAATTAGGTTATATCATTTTTCACTTGATGTGTACTTCTCAGGTTGTGTTGCATGCCTCGTTGTGTGATACCGATGCTATTGATGTCGTTCATTATTAAGTTAATGCAGCTGTCCATGTTGTCAAAAATGAGTATGCCAGTTGAATACTAAACATTGTGATCAATAAGCAATGGCATTGGTGCCCTAATTTTGATCCACTTAACCACAAGTGCTTCCCTCCGCCTCGTATGACAAGTGGGTGAATCTAAAGGGAGGGTCACTCCACGAAGTCGATTCTTGCATGAATAGTGCGGCTTATTCGTTTTGTTCGCCCAAGGGTGTGGCTGTGGATTATTGTTCCTTCGTCCGTGTTGTGACCAGAGGGTTTATGCTGATGTTATTGGTTTTGTCTAAATATACATAAGAATAGTTACGAGGATTTGTGATCGTCGGCTTGATACCTCGAAAGGGGAACTTGCACCACAGGGCAGGGTCCTTACTTATCAGGACTTTATCAGTGCTGTAATTTCGTGTTCCGGTCAGGGCTCGATTTCGCACAGAGCTGGGACTGATCTTAACTCCCAATCAATCTTAAATGCTAAGCAAAGTGTGATATCACAACACAATTCACTATGGTAATACTGACAACTCATTTTAACTAAATAGTACATTGTGAAATCGAGCACATCAGGTGGCGCCAATGAACTTTGATGTGGTCCTCATGAAAGTACGCCATCTCCCGCTCTCCAAAGCCAAACTTGTAGCACCGTACACTCAAAAAGGTTCCTGGTCAGAATTCATCCGGATTCCGGGTCCCAGGGGGCTTGACCCATTGCTGGGTCAAACTGACCTGGAACCTAGTTAAAAAAAAGAAAAAGATTTGGCTTCGTCGGATTCTGCGTCAGTTTGACACAGCTGCGGGTCCGTTTGACACATAAATGGGTCGGGGCCAATTCTTACCAGCTAGTTATTGCATTCCTGCAATAGAAACGGCTCTCACGTCGCCCAACCATGATGTAGCTGGACGTCCCCTTCCGCGCCGGCCGGTTCCAAAAACACTTTTAGTGTTTGCAACTCTAGTCCATCACCCTTCCGGACAATATGACCAAAATAGCGCCACTTCCTTTCACAAATGCCCTTCCTGACGGTTAAATCGGTATCAATTTGCTCCAGCAATCAGGCGTTTGTTTTCAGCCTTTCCATGATACTTGCAGCACCATTGTGTAACTTTAAAACAGAGTGGACGTTTGATACGTGGGTTTCTGTTAACAAAAGTCATCATGTGCACAATTTAGTACCGTAAAGGTTTTTTCAACATATTCAAAAAGTAGTTGTTTCGTCGTATACGTATTAATCAGTCTAGGCATTGTTGCTGTTTTCAAAAGTGCCAATGGATAATTCACAAGGATACTTTGAATGACGAATGCAAATGCTGTACTAAAAATGCATTCTAAAAACTCCCGATTCAGAAATGAAAGTGGTTAAAAACATGGGTCTGATTCTTCGTCATTTTGACCCTTTTCTAAGTCATTTTGACACAGATTTCTGGTCCTACTGACCCATTAATGGGCCAGGCTCCAGGGGACCCGGATCAGGTTAAATTTTGACCCGGAAGTTTTTAGAGAGTGTGGCGTTACTTTCGTCCAAAGCTGTATAGAAACACTTTCAATGGAAACCGAATATAATAGGAAAAAATTGGCAGTTTTCAATTTGAAGGTTTCTATATGTTCTAAATGAGTTCTTAAAATATAAGTTTTTATAAGTTCAGATTGACAATTGTAATTTTCCCCTATAACTATCATTTACATTCGGTTTCCAATGGAAGCGTTTCTACAGTGGAAACTTTCGCATTTACCGGGTTAGCCTGACCTGGAAGTGGGTCAGTTCTTTGAGACCCGGAATCGGGTCAACTCTAACCCAGGAGGTTTTTATTTATTTATTTGTTGTTGTTGTTTTAGTGTACTTTACTCTTCAAAAAAATAATAAGGCGCATTTCCTTTCAAATATTTTTTATTAAAAAACAGTGTTAAAAGAAAATTAAAAAAAATCCTTAAAATGTATCACCCCCGCTGGAACTTTTGCAGATTGATTCATGTATGTATTTACAACCAGCTTCAGCGCATGAATTGTGCAATTATTTAAAATTGTTTGGATCAAATTCCACGCTCTCCCACAAACTGATCCCCAGAATTTGCAGTAAATTAAAAATGATGAAGCTTCTCGAAAGTCTCCCACTCTCCCCGCCTAACAAGTCATCTCCTTTCTTGGTACTTTTTCCCCCCTTAAAGGTCAACTAAAAGCTGGCAGGTCCGGGTTTGCTGGAAAAAAGAGTCCGTATGACTCACTTGCTTCTATCGCATCTCAATTATTCTACGCACTGTAAAGAAAACGTTAGTGTTTGTTTGTTTGTTTGTTGTTGTTGTTGTTCTTGTTGGTTTTTTTAGGGGGGGGGGGTTGGCAAGAATAAAATCCCAAATCAAGTACGTTGTGTGAATAAGAGATCACTATACTTGTAAAGCATGCTTGAGATCAGTATACTGCAGTTTATGTACTTTCAGTTGTTAGGTTTTTCTATGCAGAAGTCTTCCTTTAAGGTAGAGCCGCTCTTCGCTGCTTTGAGCAAACCAGACAAGCCTCTCAAGCAATTAACGTTTCCAGCCCACCCACCTCCCCGAAAATATATCTATATATCTCCACGTTCTGCTATTGCCAGACAGCCATGGATGTAAATAAATACCTAGGGGCCCCGAATAACGGAGTTAATCCTTGCAACAAAACGTACAGTTACATATAAAGAGTAAATTGAAGATTTAACCAAATATGGGGTTTACAGATCTCACTGTATCTCTCAGACCCAGATTTAATTACCAAGCTTCAGTCGCAGAAAAGCGACAGGTTTTTGAGTGCTCTGATTTAGCCAGGCCAACAGCCAAAATCCATTAGCCCTTTTGCATATGTGCTTCCATTCGAGGCAGCAAGTGTAAACTGGCATATTAGAATGTACGCACGCCTGCCTCTGATATACCCCCCGCCGCGATTGATTTCTTGCCGTACAACCTTGGTCACCATTTTTTTTCAAGTGGCAATTCTCGTGCGGTTTTGATGCTGGACTATGGCGGTTCCCGTACAGATTTGGCCTAATAAATATCTCATGTTTCCAATGTTATGTTTGTAACGGGACAGGTGCATCGCCGCTCAATCAGCCTCTCGTATTACCCCCATCATTTCGATTAATGTATGAAAAATGCTAATAAAAGGCAAACACAATTATTCGAGTGAGTATTGTCTTTTTTGGGGGGTCATTATTTATGATGCATATTGGGATAATTTCTCTGCTGGTGGATTCTTTTGAGTTGTGGAGTCAACGATACATTGCTTAACAGAGCTGCGTTATGATCCACGGTTCATTTTATGATTTCAACATTTCATAATATAAAAAATGTAAATCGTGCAGTCATTTTCCTGCAATCTTTGTTGTTTTTGAAACTTGTTGCTAAGCTGTGCTACACAATTTTTCAATAACGGCTTGATGACAATTTCAGTAATGATGACAGTACAAAACGTATGCTGAGTGCTGGTACCCACAGTATATTAATGGCATGTATATTCCTGTCCTATTTCAGTTGTGATGCTTTATTAATTGTTGTAATCAAGCTTTAAATTAATCTAATTTGTTTTTAACTGTTTTTTTCTCCCAATTGCCGAATACGAATACAATCATTCATAATTGCAACGAAAGTTCGAATCAATGTACCGCAATGTAGCCTGTGCTACATTTAGGTGCAGGTTTTGGGCTACATTTATGTGCAGGGTTTGGTCTACATTGATGTGAAGGGTTGGGGCTACATTGATGTGAAGGGTTGGGGCTACATTTAGGTACAGGATTTAGGCTACATTGAGGTTTAAGTTTGGGCTAAAACTAAGTGAAGGGTGTGGGCTACCTTTAGGTATAGAGTTTGGGCTACATGTAGGTCAATTTGCCACATTTATGTATCGGTTTGATTAAGGTGACGCACACTTGTATGAGGTCGTCAGTCAAAATAAATAGGTAAAATAAAATGAAAATAATATAAATGGACAACTGTCCTGGACCATGTACTATGATTTTTAAGTGTTATTAAAATAAAGGCTATCTTAAGACTTTCCAGACCGCGGTACTTTACGTCACGACAGAGTACTCTAACGTATTCATCAAGGTCGCACAAGGGAAGCATAGTGCAAATCAGTAATGTTTAATTCAATTCTCGCAGTGCGGTATTCAGTCGGTGATAAACTCATTAAAAATAGATTGTTCGATACCTCCGAAATATTCATGTCGGTTTCGGTCAAGAAGCCATGAATCTTGCATCTGTGACTTTCCTCCTTCAGTGGAAAAGGTCCAGGGAAGTAGGTCAATCTATGGAACACCAAACGTTACTTCATAAAAGGCGAACTTGGAAATATACTTGATTTTGATCTTTAATGTTTCTGCATGGAATGTGTTGAACAAGCAACTATTCCGTAAAGTCTATATTTTCCACTGCCAGATAATGCCATTCTCCCACCAAATAAGTCCACAAAGGTTTTCCATCTTTTTCCTCTAAATTATTCCTAGACACGTTTTTCACAGACCATCAGAAGGAAGGGAAAGTTACCAGTGTCTATACTTTCAGATACACTTTCCGTCCTATTTCCACGTAGGTTTTCCAGTACGCAAAACTGCAGACAAGGTTTCCGCAACACACGACTTTTCCCCAGCAAAAGTCCTACTGACCATTCCCAGACATGCCCCTCCCCCTTGTTTTTATTCCAGTGTTCTCATTGATATCCAAATGAACTTTCCCTGGAACATATTGTTTCCACGCAAGTTTCCCCAACAGCAAAGATCAAAGAGAAGTTTCCCACAGCCAAGATTTCCAGACACTTTTCCCACTGGACACATTTCAATTAAAGTTTTCCTCTACATATTTGTTTGTACAAGTTTGCTACTGTATACTAAATTCCTCACACACGTTTCCCACCACACGGTAATTGCTGAGCTACTTGCATGATCATGTGAGTAAAAAATACCTACTTTTACAGCATACAACCCAATAACACACACCCTAAACATGCCCACTAAGGTTAGCATTGACCTGGGTTCCGGATCCAAGGGAGCCTGACCTATTTCTTGGTTAGGCTGACCCTGTTTGGGGTCAGACGTACCTGGGGAAAATGTTCAGAAATGGGGACTTTGACTCGGATTCTGCGTCAATGTGACCCTGTTTCGGGTCAGTTTGACACAGATTATGGGTCATTCTGACCCTTGACCCGGTATGGGCTGGTCTCCTTGTGATTCTGAGTGAACATGTAGTTTCACTTGTATGTTTGCTATATCATTGTGGCTGGTCTAATAATTTGAGATTACTTATCGGTATTGATTACAAACAAAACAGGAGAAAATAAACAAAAATTTAAATACCAACAACAAAAAATAACAAGAAACAAGAACCCCCCTGCCCCCCCCCCAAAAAAAAATAAAAAATAAAATAAAATAAAATAAAATAAATCACACACCCATCTGTATTAATGTTACAATTAATACTTGACGGAAACAAGCCTTCTGGGCCAGCGTGGAATTAGTAAAGTAGAAGGCGCCACACAAAATGATCAATGTTCAATTTGTAAAAAAAATGTGCATCTCCCTTTTCGTTCCACCTCCACGTGCAGTCCCTTTCGGGCAGGTTTAATCTTGCCATCCATCCCGAGATTAGATTTATAGAAAGTTATCTCAATCCCAAACAACATCCCCAACCGTTAAGGTGATTTGTTCCATTAACACGGCACATACCCCTATATTTGTTATCTTCTGGTACACATCGACAGATGTACTTTTCGTGGGTGGATTATCGTCTTCTCTGGCGTGCAGGTCGTTTACTCCACCCGTACACTAATTGCCGCGGGCGCTTACACTTTAGATGAGATTTTTATGTACATATAATTTCTCTTTTGTGCCCGGGGTGGGTTTTTCTCCAGTAATCTATTGCTCTATGACATGTGACTTGGTATTTTTATTTTATTTATTAATTTTTCAGTTTGTTTAAAGACCACCCAGTAATGTGTTCTGTCTGGTTGACCGAGTGGAGTTTTTTGAGTAATTGAGTTTTAAAATAAGTATGGTAGTATAAATCGAGTGAAAGACAAACATGCCAAGAGGTGGACACATGGTAAACAACATCCAATATTATTTGGGGACACCGTTGATCTTCTTTCTCATAATTGTACATTCATGCAGAAACCTGCAATTATAATCTAAACAATCGCTGGTCAGGTTTGACCTGGATTTTTTGTTTAAGGGGGGGGGCAGACTTTTCTAGGGTCAGGCTGACCCGGAAACCGGTTGGAAATGGGATCTTGACTCGGATTCTGAGTCAGTTTGACACAGCTTTCGGGTCAGGTTGACACATATTCCAGGACACGCTGACCCGGAAATGGGCAGGGCCCCTGCAAACTGGCATTCTGGGTCAGTTCTGATTCTTGAGTTTTTCGGAGCGTACGGAAAAGTATTTTTTTTACTGCTCTTATCATGCATAAGTTATATGCTTATTTGATCAAGTTCTACACTTAAAAATACCGATCTTGTCATCTGTCAACCATCGTTTTTTTGTGTTATTCCGAGCGGTCTAATTGCAATGGCGTTCAAATGAACAAAAATTGACGTTGAAACTTCGGGGTGTTTTCTTTGAGCGCTCCTCAGTTGTTTGTTTAAGCAAGATACAGATCTTAAACACGGTTCCTCCGATGTTTACAAAGTCAACCTCTTTCGTACGGTTCAGTAAAGAGATTCCAAAAAAATCTGTACGAGCTTCTTGTCTGGAGCACGCAATGGTGCACTTTGACTTTTCCCGAGTTTCTTTCCTCTTTAGAGTTACCAGATTGCCGTCGATTGGAGCGATGTATAGTAGCTATTTCATATCCCCAAAGTCGGTTACATTGACATTTTCTGCCGTCTATGTGTACACGTGGACTTGCTGTGATGCTTTGAAATTACCTCCAGAAAGACGATGTTCAGTGCGCAGTGTGAATCCGGACTTAATTGGCTGGTCGCATGACGGGTGTTAAAAGGGGATGTGGGTGTTGTGATATTGACCAAGTGGGTGCACCGCTGTCTATTCTTATAATAAACAAGTTATTGCTGTTGACTTGTCCACCTGTCCCCGTTTCCATCTCTATGGGTCCTGGGCTTAAATTCATAAGCACAAACAGTAGCTGAGCACAAAATATCTTGGGTTGGTCCTTTACTAGAAATAAACAATCATTTTTAGTTTATTGATTGGTATCACTACCCGAGTATGTCGGTTTTACACCCCAACAACCAACCAACCAACCAACCAACCAACCAACCAACGAACCAACCAACCAACCAACCAACCAACCAACCAATGAACCTACCAACCAACCAACCAACCAACCAATGAACCTACCAAACAAACAAACAAACAAACACCCCAACAAACACCCCGACAAACAAACAAACAAACAAACACCCCAACAACCCCAACAAACAAAACAACAAACAACCCCCCTCAACACCCTAACGAACACCACAACACCCGCCGAACAAACAAGCAAACAACACACCACCACAAAAACAATGACGTAGTTTAAACTTTAAATTTGATTATAATATTATTAATAATTCATAAATACACGTAGGCCTACCTGTAAAAATGTTTTAATACAATTTTTAGCACAAACATGAAACATGACATACCCCCAAAAAGATATGTATCAAACGATAAATGATAAAATAAATAAATACAGTTAAAATAAAATGAATAAATAAATAAATAAACAAAAGGAAAGTTAAGTAAATCATAAACAAAATAGAAAATAAAGAAAGTAACAAAGGTTGGTAGTCTGTTTGAAAACCAATGTTATACAATTCGAATGTAGGTAGCACTCAAAACCAGACTCCCGGCAATACGTTTTCGCAGGCCCACGCACACGGCAAAAAAGCTGTCAAATGAGGTAGCCTTAACGATTTACTGACATGAAAGCTCCGTATGACAACTCCTTAATTTCGATCTCTATCTATGCTTGACCCGTTAATTGATAAACTGAATGCGACCAAAGCCGTGGGCGCTTATCTTTACTCCGTACAGCAATTCACACTGTCATAGAACATTTTACTTGGTAATTTTTTTTTATATTTTGGAGAAGGGAATGGGGTAAAGTGGAAACTTAATCATCCCCTGTCAATATCTCTAAATGTATTTTTTTTCTTTCGGCTCTCATTTCGATCCACTTTGCATAGTCTGGAATTCTTTTTTTAGCCACGTCCACACAAACTCAAATTGGTTTGTTAAGTCAGCCGGATACGCGTTGTTACAGTCCTCGGTGTCGGCGGTTACGCGCGCTAAATCACTCTAAATCCACAGCACGTTTTGACGCCAATGGCGAAAGATGTTGTTTAAATTTATCTAAAGACGGGATTTAAAGGTAAAAATTCAAGTTTGAGATTTCACTAGTTTTGAATAGATGGAGTCCCCATGAAAGTGGGGACAACATTACTGGTCTCTAACTTCACGTTATAACGGTGTAATATGCCGTTTTATTTAATACTCATTCAGAGTGTATTTCGAAACATGACGTCATCGGACATGAAGACAATATTGTTCTGTACATTCCAATGTGGTTTTTTTTTGTGCCAGTAAAAAGGTCAAAATCAGTGCCGTTTTGATTGAATATCATCAAAACTCAGGAATGAACTAAAGATTCTCTGTTAAATATGTACAGACCATATATTTGAAATGTGACGTCATCGAACGTTTTGGGATTATGACAAAAGTTGCATTTGAAACGTATCAAACACAGTTCCGTTTAACGTAAAGTTAGATACTTGTAATGTTTTCCCCCAATTTCATAAGGGGTCTAGGCCATCTATTGGAAAATGAGTGCTTTTATAAAACTGACCTTGACCACGAAGCCCCTCTTTAAAGGGGAAGAGAAGTAAGAACAAATGTGAACTTGGAACCCCGATCTTGATTGGATTAATCTATTACCAGCCTCATCTATTTGATATTTTCAAGTTTAGTGTGGGGCAGGCCGCCGCTTGTAGAAGCTTCATGCCTGCCCTACTAATCTCTGCTTACACCAATAACCTTGGCGAGAAACCCGAGGCAGATGTTTTTGCTCGGTGGCCCCCTTGGTAAATAAAAAAAGACTCTGGAATATAATCCATTTGTCAGGCATGCACACAGTTTGGAGGGAGTTTGCAGCTGGCATCAAATTCATTCCACTGTCATCTCTGTAACCCAGTATTATAGCAAGGAAGTGCGTTTTCGTCGATACGAATACCGTGCATGGGCGGCCATGATGGTGTAGCTTTTTCAGATGTTCATCAAACCATGCGTTTTGTGTTCGCACGGGCATTTTATTGGATTTGTTTGTGATTCCATACTAAAGAAATCAAAAAACAAACCAGTGCGTAGTTTTATTTTTATTTTTGCACAAACAAGTCCAAAGCAATTTGCGCAGAATCAGTTATTCAAACCTTGCGTCTAAATGACTGACAGGTTATCGTGAAGCCGGTTGGCAGCCATGTTACCATTTCTTAAAGGTAGTGTCAAAGACTGGTAAAGACGACAACAAATTTACGTTCTAAAAACCTACCATAAAAACACTGCAGCTGTTGAAAGTCTAATTGAAAAAGGAATCCACATCGAAGTAATGTGGCTCGGATAAGTTTGAATCTGATCAACTTTTATTGTGTCTTTATAATTTTGCCCCAAAATCCGCATTACGTTGACAAAAAACCAATGGATGACCCTACCATTGACGTTATGCATTATTTGTCGTGTTCAAGTTTTTCATTGACACGGGTTCAGTATTTTTCTTGTAACAAAATAATCACAAGAGGCTTTTTCAAAACGATCACCTTCAGAGCATCCGAAAGGTGCCACCCCTTTTGAATCTCATCAACTTTGATGTATCATTGCCATCGAGGGCATACGTATTCTTCTCTTGATTTATCAACTGCAAATTATATGCTTATCTATTGAAGTCTACATTTTGGCATAGCAAGAGACAGTATGTAAACGTGACCGGCAGTTTCACAAGGCCAGAAAAGTGCATTTTTGCAACAGTGCAAACGTGTAAATTCTTGTCAATCACACCGAGTCCCCGTTAAACTATGACAATATTGAAATGCAATCCTACGTATCAATGACGTAGTCCTCGTCCGTTCTGCATAATTAACATGATTTATTTTAGGACTGCTATTCATGAAGTTATTGATGGTCGGGCTTTTCATAAATATTTTAATTGTGGATGGCAAACTTGTCATTAAATATTGTATCCAGTTTATTTTAATGTTTTGTCCTCCGATGCGATTGAATGACCCCGTTAGATAACAACACAGAAATGTATTGTGTCTGGTGCGTTTTGGGATCAATATATCAGTCCAAAAACCATCATCAATATTAATTGCTCCATGGCAACCGCCGTTGGAAACAATTAAAACTAATTAGCTTGTTAGTTGTCATTCGGTCTTCCCAATCCCATTCTATTGGTCGATCGATAGTTGCATTGTCATTTTACAAGGCTTATATGATGAGAATGATTCTACCACAAGCCTCATCCACTGTTCAGCCCATACCGCAGTCACCGGTGCCGTAGTAAGGAACACCCATTTCATGGCTCTGCTTACCATATAATTTTGTGCTTACGGTGCCCTCTAAAGTGCATGGTTTGGCGGGCCATAAGCGCAACATTTTTCTGTAAGCACCTCAATGTTCGATGCTCTACACCGCTTGGTGAGCTACGGCCATGGTGATTCAGCCTCAAAAGTGCATTACGACCAGCTTTGGTCAGTGTGTCACTTATTCCCATTTGTTGTGTTTCATGGTTGCCATTTGTTTTGTCTTGTATTCATGAATGCATTATGAACTACTCCTAACAGTGGTTTTTGTAGCAGATGCGGCTGTAAAGAACCTCAGCAAGGGCAGTGATGTTTTCCCGGTAAATGGCCGTCAGGGTCGGCCATATCACAATCAACAGCTTTTCAAAAATCACATAAATTTCAAAAGGTACTCCCATATTGTAAAATTTACATACAAGTAATTAAAGAAAGTCAATTGAACAAAGATGTATAAAGAACTGATAGAATAATAATTTTATGAGTGATGAGACACAATGAAGCAGAGGTGAATATAGTGGCATATTCAAAAGACTAAGCCTTGTAGAGAAATGCCTTTAATATAAAACAAGATCCTGGACTTCGCGGCAGAAATTAAGTTAAAACAGATCGTACAGGACAGACAGGGGACAGAACGGGACAAACAAACAAAGCTGACGCGACCCAATGAACTAGGACGGAACAAGAAGGTAAATCATAACTAGAAACTCATAATGTAGAGGTGAAGGATGAGAAGAGAAAACGTTACTGTAATTAGAGACAAGATGTTTTTGTAAGAGTTCTTAAAAGAACTCACATTGGTCACTTTTAGCTCACTATTGTGATTAGCAAAGAAGCAAATAAACAAACAAACAGACAAACACCCCAA